>JAECUM010002515.1:0-192588 GCA_016617855.1 Megalonaias nervosa
GACCAAGATAAATATGTTTGCTTCCATTGATAATGATTCTACTATTAAACCCACACTCATAGAGAAAATATTAGATATGTATTAGTTGTTTGCAGTGTGTCTCTCTGTCTGTCTGTGTTTGTGTGTGTGTGTGTGTGATTTGGAGTTTTAACGTAGCTTTAAAAACATTTCAGTCATATCGCTACGCTGTCTGCAAGTGTGGCAGTTTATAGTGATGTCTAGCACTGGGGAGTCATGCTGCAGACATGTAGCATGATGTCCCACCCAGTCACATTATCCCGACACCAGGCCGACCAGTCCTAGCACTAGCCTCTTAATGCTGATTGCCAAGCGAGGCAACCGCTAGTGCCATTTTTATAAGTCTTTGGTATGACTCGGCCGGGTTTCGAACCCGCGACCTCCCGCATCCGAGGCGGACGTTCTAACCACTTAGGTCACTGGAGCGATGGGGTTACAGAGTAAAAAAAAAATTTAACGATTCTGGTCATGTAGACAATGAACTTGAATTTTGACAAGGTCAGCTACAAAATACAATGTTACGTATCCCACAGCATATAATGATCAAAAATAAAAACCTAACAAACAATGCAAATATTATTATGCCAGTTTGGGCTTTTTTGCCCTTTGAGACCTTGATACACGTCACAGCCTCTATCCCCAATGACTTTGACAAGAATCCCGCATATTATATGCAACCTATAGCTGATTATCAGTATTAATCCGTGAACGTGAAACATTCATGGAGGATAGAGGCTTGTGGCGTATATCAGAACCTAAATGGCAAAAAAGCCCCAACCGGTCAGATTAAAACTATTCGTACTATGTGCAACCCATGGAATAATTAGCACGCAGAGCAGACTGTGTACGGTATCTGCACACATCGGTCAGTCTGTTAGCAACTATTACTGGATCGATCAGTACTTGAGCAGACTGTACAAAGCTTGCTGAGGCAGATTTTATCAAAATGGTCCAACTTACTCTACTTTTATTGTTTGTAAATCCGCAACCACAAGGTTCCTTATTTGTGCTCGGAGTTGCCAGTGATTTTCCATTTTCGACAGCACGATCTCGAATTCAGCCATGCTAATTATTTTATCCTCGATAGCCACCAATTACAATCTCCTAACTGAGTTGAGACTGTTTTGTGCCACTGCAAGCAGCATGGACACGTACTCTTGATTGTTATCATATCGAAATTAATTTGCTAGCACCACCAGAGACGCCCGTTACTACTGATAAAGCCCCGACAATAATTCCGATTGGCGCACATAGAATGGTTGCAGTGGTTGTGATTCCAGCCACTCCAAGACCAGCAGCTATTGCTACGGAAAGAGTGCAAACAGCATCTAGAACCAGACACTCGCGGTTCTTCCGCAACCTCATCACAGCGGTCAGAAGTCTTTACTTATATAAAATGATAAATCTAATCTTAAACACAAACGCCAAAGATGGCGACCGGATAAATGTGAAATGCTTCAAATGAGTTTCATCTTGAACTAACAGTGACACTGCTGCTGTAGATATGAAAGATTTAGTGCCGTTAATAGGTTCGCTACGTATTACTGCTCGTTCACCAGTCTTATTATTTATAAATACTGTTAGTTGGCTCCAACCGTTATAACTACCAGATATAATAATTAAATATGATCCAGACTAGCGTGCCGTTGAGATGTGGGATTAGGTTTATCAAAAGCATTTACGTTATCAAAAATAATTCTTCCTTTTGTATTTTTATCACCACTTATTTCCTCTTCTTTTCTGATCAGCAGTTTTAAGTATTTTGTAAATGAACTTACAAAGCGTGGTGGTGCGGACACAACTGCGATTTATTCATCCACGTATTGTTTCATCCCACCATAGTCTTTAATAAACGTATTGTTTCATCCCAACATAGTCTTCAATAAACGCAACCGACACGCCGCCGTCTCTGAATCCACATTTTTCAGTTACCTCCGCCAGGTTCCTTGCGACAGCACTTTTTAATTTGACGATAATATCTTCAATGTCCACGTTAGACGTTTGCAGTTTACCAGTTTGATCTTCAAAAATCACAAACTCCTCTGGATCGACACCAACAACAACACGGCTAGTAAACTTAGACTAATAAGCTCTAACGGCAAATCGGCTCAGATCCACATCAGCGCCGTGTCATAGAGCTGATTACGTCCTTAAATGTTAATAGACACTTTGTATAATATGTTATGTTTATTTAATTTAATTGTTTGTCTGTTAGTTTTAAACTTATTTTTATTTCATTACATGTTATTGTAATTGAACATAGTTTACTGGACTCGACCTTATCCAAAATTGAGTTAAGTTCTGTTTGACCTGATTGACATTTTTAAGGGTTTTTTTTTTTATTTCATTGATGTAAACAACTAATAATAGCTTCATTGTCCTCTATGAGTATGAGTTCATTGACCAAACTATTATGCAGGCAAACATGTTGATTTGGGTCAGGGTTTGGGGGGATTCCAAAAGTGAATTTTATAGGGTATTATGTTTTAAATAAATAAGGCTCATTAAATCATGCTAGAAAGTTATTTTCCATTAGGTAATGGTTGTTTTTAGAAAATGCTAATTTGTGATCTGAGGTCAAACAGAGAACTATATTATCTTGTGACTATCAGAATTTTACCAGTTGTGCTTGTATTATGTTGTGACCAATTTGGGCTGAATTTTATTTTCTTCAAATTATTGATTTCAAGTTATTATTTTCTTTGGAAATACAAAAGTACTCTGACAATATTCTTGGATAAAGACAATCATTGGAATTTATACTGAATTCAAACCTGGAATAATATTTCTGTGATTCAACAAGAGACTGTTGACACATCAGTACGACGCAGGCCATAACAGACACGTCATCGCCTTCAATTTTAAATCTCTTCGGGACTTGAACTGAATTTTATTCAGGACTTTTATTACTAGAACTTGTGTTTTTAATTCTTGGATTATTTTTGGATTCAAATTCGCAAAACCGTAAGTTCTTTTTTCTCATTTTTCACTTTGTATTCTAGGGAAATAAATTATTTGTTAAATTTTACAAAGCTTGTTGTCTTGACTCTTTTCTGTTACTTATATTAAGAGCATAGACTTGTAACAAATATTAAACGTACTTTAATGTGAAATCAGTAAGTGATTGCGGGGTCGGTGAACGCTCCAGTGCATACGACAAGATGGCCGCATATGGGACCATCCAACCGTGTTTTTACTGGTATAGTCGAATAAAACAATGGCTGTCGTCGACGGGCGCTAACTCACCGGATTAACTAATGAACAACCTCAACTGATGGTACAAGTCTATATGAGTAAAAATTCAAACAATGCTGAGGTGTCACTAAGTATGCAACCCACTGAGTGCCAAGTATTGTCAAATACATGTTGATAATGCAGGCTTCACGTGTGCGTGGCACCATCGATGCAAGTTCATCTCGTATAAAGCCGCCAGAAAAATGTTTGGTTTTACCATCACGAGTAAATCAAAATGGTCAATGGACGGGTCAACGGCGTGATCTTCTGCTACCGGGTAATCGAAGACCTCTGTCCGATGGTATTCGACGACTTGTTCCTGATAATCAAAGTCCTCTTGTTTTTTATGCGTACACCAATTGCCTTTTTCAGCGCCACCATCCCAGATGCAGTTCCGATAGGTCCTAACGCCACAGCTTTTGCAACCGCAGAAGCCGCTATTGCCAACAATACTGGAATCCTTGCTAGTTTTACGTGACAAGGGTTTTACTCAGTAACAAAGAAAAGAGTGAAAGCCAACAAGCTTTGTATATTTTAACAAAATAATTTATTTTCCTGGAAAACAATGTAAAAATTGGAAAATAGGACTTACGGTTTGTGAATATAATCCAAAATTTAATCCTAAGAATTAAAAATACAAGCCCTATCACTAAATAGTTCTATTAGAATCCAGGTTCGAATCTCGACGACATACAAATATGGAAGGCGATGACGTCAGATGTAGTCCATGTACGAATATCATCAATTCCTCAATTGAATCACAGTTTTTGTTTCCGAATAATTCCAGAATAAATTTCCATGAAATATCTTTCATAATTTTTTTTATTAAAAAAGTCCACTTGTTGAATTTCCTAGGAAGAAATTATTAAATCCAAAAACAAATGAAAAACAAACAATCTGGCAACAAATAAAAAAATACACCAATGTCGATGTTTAGATGCCGGTCCATGTACGACTAGAGATTGCGATATGCACATGCAATATGAGGAGTGTCTGCTGCATAGTGAAGCCAAATTTATTATTATACTAAATGTCAGATTGATCTCTAATGTACAGTTGCAAAGTCAATATTTTTCCATGCAGATCAACAACATGCCCGTCTTGATCGACAAGAGTAAAATGAATATGTGTCAGCCGAATATTATGGCTTAGAATATACACAGGTATGAAATCACCTGGTCCCACGGTTGGTGAAAACCCAAACAAAGTATGACTACTCCTGTCCTTTCAGACCTGCTTTCATAACTACCACTGACAGCCCCACAGGTAAAATTGATTTGCATCGTTCAGGTAATCCTCAAAAAGTCAGGCGCGTTATGATATCCCATGCGTAAAAATCGTTTGTCATCAGAAATGTTGTCAGACCAACCTAAAACTGATCTTATTGATGATCGTCCAATGTCAACTGCATACGTTGAAGATTTTGTTGCAAAGAAGGTACTGTGTGTGGGTTCATTAGCACACATAAAAATTTTGGAGTCTTTGCCGGCCACCAAGTTGATTCTTCGTCAGATTTTGTCATTAATCGATTCTATATCGTATGCGTCGGCAAGAAGTTTAATATTATTCCAGGTGGCGCCAACTATAATAAATTTGCAGCGATACTGGTGCGATCTCAAGCGTGCGTGATTCACCAGCGGTAACATGTGCATAAAAGTCATACTGAATTCTGGTTTTGTTGATGAGATGGTAATCATCGAGGTAATACTCTGTGCTATATTTACAACAACCTGTTGCATCGCAGCATATATTCACGCAAAACACATGGTGTTTCACAACGCACTGTCTTGTCGTATACATCATGGATACCTTCAATAAGTTCAAGGATCAGAGCACCATAAATGTCTCTTTCCATGAGGTCATTGGTGATCAGTCGCTGTCAAACTGATGTGACATCGTTAATGACTTCCGGTGCGTTGTTGCCCACACGAACCGGTCACACAAGTATTTCCAATCGATCCTCTAGGTCGTTACGGCCACACAGTCCACCAAGGTATTTCCTTTCTTTTCTTCTTTCTCCATCCACCTCTGCATTTCTTCTTTTTCCTGTGGCAGTGCAACAGGTCTTTGTTTTGGCTGTCTTTGATACGTTTGTATTTGTTCTTTTACCCATTTGTCGTTTTCTATTTGTGTGTCAAATTCAGGTACATCTTGTTGTTGTAGCCACTCTTCAAATTGTTGTTCTATCTTCTTTTCGGTGTATTTACTCCAAGCTTGATATTCATATTTTTCACTTCACTTTCAAATTCATTCCGCTCTGCACCTATTGCCCTACCCTTATTGAACCTTTCCCGTTATACCCATTTGGCCCAGTTGTCAACTGCTGCCTTTTTTTTGGAGCGAACCTTATTACTTAACCCTACGTAGTGTGTGTCCAATCGTTTGGAAAATTAGTTGCAAATGCTGAAGATCCTTTTCTATTTGTTGACGGTCAAAGTTCATTAAACATTCCAGTACGTGGCTACTTTGACATGTTTTTGGATGGTGTCATTGCCTCAGTCTCCTCTTCTTGGACCTCACGGCACGCTGGTAACTTGTTCAATAGTCTTTGCAGTTGCTTGTGTTGCTTTTTAGATAGCCCTGGTGCGTTTAACTATTTTACGAACTAGATCTGGTTCTTCTGCTCCCATTAGCGCTGACGCTTCTTCTGCTGTTGTTCTTGTAGCCTTTTTAATCTCCTCGGCACGTTCGGCAATTTCCTTTGTGGGTTTAATCAGCTGATCAAATGTTTCTTCAAAGCTCGCGGTGAGGTCTTCTCGTGCAGTCTGTCGCGACTGCAACATACCTTTAACCTTTCTGCGGTATTCTATCATATTACAAATCAATTCCTGGTATTTACGAGCAGCATCACGGCATGGCCTCCCATACTCCTGTATGACATCACTGGCAGACATTTTATATGGTTGTTTGTGATTGTTAAATTGCCGTGTGAGAGACATTTGTGTGAGAAACGTTCGTGTCCAAACCCGCACGATATTTACCCCTGCAAGTTCCAGTCAAATCAATGTTGAGAAACATGTCACGAAATTCATCCTACGTGTGGGTCAGCGGCACACTAAGTCCAATGAATGTCTCCAAGGCCAGTCGCATCAATGCCACGAAATATCATCAACATGTTACAGCTGTTACGAATCACTTTAGGTACATGTGCATACTGCTGAGTCAAATCACATCGGTGTTTTTGTGCCGACCTCATGAGAATATTTGAGCGGGATTGGCTTGGTGCTCAAGCATCACATCGTCGTACCCTACAAGATTGTTTTCGTTTGCATCTAGGTCGTTAATGGTAGGTGCTTCATCGATGGTGGAGAGAAGTCGATGATGGACGATGACGTAATGTCAATCAACGCTTTCTTAAAATCTTTTAGACGATGACACGGCTGGTCATAAGCCGATGGCGCAGTAACGTACAACCTATCCCACTTTAGCCATCTTAGAATCATATTGAAAAACAGATTAGTTTTTCTGATCCAGCAGGACCAATCATCAGTCCATGAACTGAGTTTAGTAATACGGAATTTAGAGTTTCCATGCTTGGACGGTTTATGTGTTGCCCGTGCAGAGAAGTCAATGACAGATAAAGCTTAGCTTTTTCTAAAAGCATCTACGAATTTCCATTTTCATGATTCCATTGAATAATAAAGTATAAAATACAATCATGGCTTCATATTGTTTACGGTGTCGGGCAGAAACACGTACTGCTAATCCAACTCGAGTTCAAACACGTGATATACGAGCTGATGACCAGAAATGTGTTCGATGCGGAGCAAAGAAGTTCGTAGGGAAAAGGCTTGGTGGACGGGAACGCATCACATGCACAGGGTCAGATTTAATAAACATCGGCGGTGATATCGCTGCTGCATTAGCATAGTACCAGAAAAACCATGGAGTAAATATCCCAGTGAAAAGCACCTTCCTGGATACAATTGCTGTGGGCCTGATACACAGTGGATATACGACTCGATTCTAGCGACCAAGGAAAGTTTAGTGAAGCACCTGTAAATCGTGTTGATGCTGTATGGTACCGAGATGACTTTACTTATAAGGCATCAAACGACATCCGTGCAGGTCAACGCGCCGATGTCGATCTCATCCATGACTTATATGTGATTGCGTGACCAGGTGCTAGAAAATGAATCGCAAGATGAGTCGTCAAAGAAGGTTATGAAAGCCAATATTGCGCTTCGAGGCACTCGTTAAAACTTAATTATACTGATATAAACAATAGAAACAAAAAGTCAGACATTATCAAAAATATTCTACAGTCCGAGTGGATATTGGAGAGGTGATTCCGCCGTAGAAACGTTAGCCAGTGCGGCAAAGGGCGCTTATGGGTTTACTTGAACATTGTAGGCCGAACAAGCATTTGGCAAATTTACCTACCAGTGCCAAGAAAAATTTCACGTGGTTGGTTTGATGTCCAAATACCAAATGAGGTTCATCGGGCTGGTTTGTTATCTCTTCCACACGATCATGTCCGTGATCAACGTTCCGCACGTACGAGTACATGTTAACCATTGTCAATGTTGCTAGCAGATACAAGGAAGCGGAACCATTTGCGTCAAAAGATTCTGAAAGTGTAGACGATGCACTCGAATGCATTTATGCACGCAGACCACTAACATGGCCACAGTTGTTACAAGTGGATCCTGGCAAAGAATTTCTAGGATATGTTGCTGTGCTGTTAACCAAACGCCGTGTGCGAGTTCGTGTTAGACATGTCAACATTCATCGTGATCACGCTATTGTGGAACGATTTAATTGCACACTCGGGGAACGGTCATTCGAATATCAGTACGCGCAGGAATTGTTAATGAGGCCCAAACCGCAGAGCGGTTTCGGATCTAAAAGCGATCGCAATGGGTAACACGTCTTCCATTAGTCACAGTAGCAGCAAACAATGAAGTCACATGTACAATCGGAATAAAACCAGCGAGTGCGATTCGACAAAAGTGCCGCGTAACTCAGAAAATGATCTCACAGTTGGCACCGTTACTATTACTCGGAGACACGTTTGTTCAGTATCTGTATGCACCAAGAGCATTAGAAGGTGTACTACGTCGTGCTACTGACCCGCTATGGTCCGTCGATGTAGTTACTATCGCAGAACGCATTGATACTCCAAGACAACCAACACATTATCGTTTGGGACCATCACCGGGTGGACCAAAGCCTCCCAGCCGAGCAATTGTGCGAGCGGAATTCCAAGTTCTTCCAGCAAATACCGAACTGCCACCAAGATTTGTGTTAACACCTTGATACACTAGTAGACGTGTCATTCACAATAGCATGATGGCCAGTCGCGTAGGTGGTGATTCCATCGGATAGTATCCATTGCTTGGTATCAAGCGGAGACAAACTCAGTTTGGTGTATTGGTGCATCAGTAAACGCCCATGCGATGTTTTGGACACCGTATCATTTGCCGTTTGGTCGAATTCATGTCGGACTCGAAGACCTTCCAAGTACTTGTCGTGATGGAGATCCTTTTCGCACAATAACCTGTTAAACACCTTTCGCTCTCTTTTTAATTTCAACGGCGTGTGGCCCGACTACAATCGCGTATAATTTAGGTCGTAGTCACACATCCTCTCGACTGGTTTACCCGAGCATGAACTTACCAATAACCTTTCATTAGTGTTGATAAATAACATATGGACTTTTGGATAATCGCTGGTATCAAATTAATTGACTAAAGTTTGTTGTGCCATGTCCGCGTACACATCGTTGGTGGTGATGTGCATCAGCAGCGAGTCGTGTCGCTCTAGAGCATCTTGACCCGATCCTGGTAAAACGGTTTGATCTTGTCATAATAAAATTCGCATATGAGCAGCTTTGACGCGTCAAAAACGGACAAACCCACATATATTGGTTTTATCAGCGTTAGTTTCGATTTTTTACCATGAACGGCAACAAGTCTATCATCAAAGATTTTTCTGGATTCAAATGCCGTTTCAGCGATGACCTTCGAAGCCTATCTTGTTCACTATCACGGAAAAAGTCAACTCGAATTTGTTTGCGCAGATTTTCCATGGTTTTTCCAAACACTGAATTTGTTCATGAGCTTGAAAAAGTCCCTCTCATACGTGTTGGTAGCTTTAGTTCTGAGATCCTTATTCATCTGGAGATACAGTACCATCCAAGAGTTCTGGTAAATTTAAGTTCCTGATGGATTTTGTTTAAACGCATACCGAATCGCAGATAGAGCTGATGGCTTAGTACGTGCAGTGCATAATTCAGTTTGGTCCTAAGATTTGGTACTAGTTTTTGCATTCAGTGTATTTTCTTCCGGATTCATGAACGATCGAGCACTGATACGGAGACGAAGCACGGAAAACGCTTCTAGGGCCAACGGATAATCATAGTGCGCCTCATGTAAATGTTCAGGGTGTTCTAGATTAACTTCAAAGAATATCAGAGGTCACTGTCGCACACATGTTTCTGCATGCCAATGTATGTGGGGTCAATCCAGTGAAAACCACCAATCGGTAACGATTGCATCATTGCCTATACATAAAGGTTATTACATTATACATCAAAGAGTTACATGATATGATTGTTTGGGAAAAGGGGGGGGGGGGTTTGCACGTGTATATCTGTGACTCGCCATATAAGACCCGCCACGAAAGTGATCGCCCAGTGAAAAGATGTATATCGATGTCAGTAAGAATTCCAGCTCTAGTCTGGTTTTGGACAACAACGCATCCCAAGCCATTCCATTCCATTTGATGAGAAGTAATATGAACGATCGAGCTTGTACACGTGCATGGCAGTGTCACGAAATTTCTCAAACGCATCAGCGAGCAAAGACACATCGGTGAGCAGATACAGATCGTGATAGTCACCCATGTTTTTTCACTCAAATGCAAACCGAACCTTGTGTGCGTGCTCGTAATTTTTGTCTGAAATGCATTCACGTGACAGCGATGAATAAAACGCTTCTATCGATGGCAACTGAGTTTGGGCATACTTTTCCAGTCGTTCATATACTCGTATGGATACACACCTTTTCTCTTTAGCAGCTCCGTGTTGGTTGCATTGTATCGACGAGTGATTGATAAGGATATCTTAAATGTTCATCCGAGATAAAACAAGACTAATTATGGGATAATATAGGATAATACGACTAGTTTCATTTAATTTTCAGTGAAATATCACAAATCCAATCCAATCATATCTCCGTTTCAGGAAGAAAATTTGAGATACCTAGCGAAACCGGGACCTGACTCTGGTTTTACTATATTAAAAAAAAATTCCTCAAATTTAGATTTGGAGAATCTCGCTTTTGGGCCTTATGGTATATCTAGCAATACTAGGACTTTCTAAGAGGTGGATTTAATGCAACGGGTGGGAAAGAAAACTTCGTTTTAAAATTGTTCTCTGGTGGTCTTTTTATTCGGAAAAAATAGTTGAAGAATTCCTCAAATTATATTATGAAGATGTCGGATAGAATGTTTATATTATAACCCTTAATGACTGGTTAATATTCGTTGAAGAACTCAGAAATGCAAGCCATGCAGTAACAAAGATATCCAATGATCGCAAATCGAGGAAGAAAATATGAAATGTTTAGTGAATACGTAGTCGGAGTTCTAAAATTAGCAGATTTGAAAGCAGAATGGTTGACTGATAGTCCGTCACCATGACCATTTCTACTAGACAATGTGCACAGTCACACTGTTATAACGTCACTGTTTTTTTTACCAGTTTTAATTCAGTTTTGACTGAACCAAAAATTACTTTGTAACTGTCACGATTATGTGGTATTGAATTAAGTAACAGGACAGAGTGCAAATTAATAAGTTTTGTAAAATTGAACAAATAATTTATTTCCGTAACATACAAAGTGAAAATTTAAAAAGATATTACAGTGTTGTGAATTAAATCACAAATAGTCCCTAAGTTTTATCACAAGTACAAAAGTATAGAGTATTCCGAATGAATTCCAGTTTTGAATGTGATAATGTACAAATAGAATGGAATAGTGTTGATTGATAACAGTCTTGATGTATCACATTGATATAAACAAAGATGTCTCTAAATGAATTCACAATAATCCCAAAAATAGTGATTTATTCCGAACTGAGTGAGCGTTGCAGATGTCATTGTGACACATAGCCGTTAAAACGTTCAGTTGATTTATTTCATTTGGCACGGAATTAAATCCATGACCTGTGTAAGACACGGTACTTTAATCGGTCTGTTGGGGGCATGATTGATTCTTAATTAGGTTCTGTCTGATATCTGTGTCAGCGAACTGGTCAAGAGGAGGTGAATTGGTTTCATGCATGGAAACTGCCAAGGGCTCAAATGTTGCAGAAAACAGCGTTTGTACTTGCTGTAATATTTGTCGCAAGTTCAAACTTTGCAGAGATCGATTTATTAAGTAAAGCGGGGAGGATACGAAACCCTCGACGGGCGTGTGTTAATTATGGCGGTTAAATAACTCTAAAATGCTGATAGGATAAGCTAACTCGGTGGTGAGTATTTCAAGCAAAGTTTCGTGTTTTATAAATGTAATTCTTCACAAAATTTATCAGTGAAGTTTTGCAAGAGGCGAAGTCTTAGCTCCGAGAATAGCTAGTATTCATTCGTGGAAAGGTCCAAGCGATGTGCACTGGAAGTCGATCCTGTAAAAGGAGAAAGGACAGCAAGGTACAGTGTCTTAGTTTCATATAATGTTTCTTTGATATGAGTTTGAAGATAATTGTTTGAATTTGTCTCAATTTCATGCGAATTTTCTTTCATACGAGTCTTAAAATAATTGTTTGAATTCATTTGTCCTAAATACATATGACATATTTTCTAAGAATTTATTGCATTATTTTCTTGATAGTAGTCTTTAAATGTAATTTTTTCAATCTATTTGTTCATATGTCATACGAATAATGTATGTTATGAATTTATTATTATTAGGTCTGTAGGATGTTTATGTTGATGAATTGTTAGTTAGCAAATAATGTAGTTCTGACAAAGAGTGAATTTTGTTTAACTCATTTATATAACTATGTTGCGAATTCTCTTAACCTCTAATTCGGTTGAGTTAGCATTAGAGCAGTAATAGGGACCATACGGCTTTTTATTGCAAACCGTATCTCCACGTGTGTCTGACATTTGTCAAGATAGCGATTAATAGCTCGCATTGCATTTGTCAAGATAGCGATTAATAGCTCGCATTGCATGGGGTTAATTGCATGAGGCGAGAGCAGACTATGCTTTCGATCAATTAGTAACGGTAACCAGATCTGTAGAAAAATGCATTAAGTTACCTACACTATGTTAAGGTCTATGGAAATAGATCTTGTATGATGTAAGCAAATAGGACAGAGTTTGGATAGAATGCAATGTCGCGTCCTGAATAGACAGTTAGTGTGCTTATTGTATTAATCAAGGAAAATATCTTCCACGTCCACGCCAGAACATCAGAACGTTCGACAGAAAGATTTCACAGTGAATAGAAAGGATCCCTGGTGGATTAAAGAATCCACTCCTGAACAAAGAGAGAAGACTTGAGGGAACAGATTATTGCTGTACAAGTCGACTCCAACCGACAAACTACGGTGATTCTGGAGGGGTGACCAGCAACCATATCATGTTTTGCAGACATGCTTGACAATTTAAGATCTAAATGCTCACTCGATTTTATGATGAAATTTGTTATATCAGTGTAAACATTACTATAAAGTATTGACAAACCCCGCTATAGTACGAATTCGGATATAACACGACCGCGACGTGGCTCCCGAAATTTCATATTTTCTTTCGTACAAAAATAATGTGTAAAAGGTCCATTAACATTTTGTGGATGAGATCGTGCATGATGAATTCGACTATTGCACGATCGTATCGTGGCTTACGAAACGTTACCATAATATCACCAATTTCTTAAAGTTTTGTGCAAAAATGAACAAAGGTTTGATTTAATAATTCGGCAAGATGTTGTGTATTCTTGTAAGACAATGCGTCTTATGGTTACATCTTTCTTTATCTGAATAAAGTGAATGATGTTCATTTCAAATCTGTCAGTTGTCAATTACTGCACTTTGATCTTACTTATTTATTAAATATGTCAGCTCCTAAGTGTTAATCTTGTTATGATTGATCCACGAACAATAAAGCCACTAAGTCTTCTTTGTGGTTAGAGCGTCCGCCTCGGATGCGGGAGGTCTTGGTTCGAACCCGGGTCAAGTCATAACAAAGACTTATAAAAATGGTACTAACAGCTGCCTCGCTAGGCGTTCAGCATAAAGAGGTTAGTGTTAGGACTGGTCGGTCTCGTGTCAGGATAATGTGACTTGATGGGACATCATGCTACATGTCTACGGCACGATGCCTCAGTGCTAGACATCACTATAAATTGCCACACTGCAGACATCATAGCGATATGACTGAAAAATTGTTAAAGCTATTAAAAATCCAAATCACACACACACACACACACACACACACACACACACACACACACACACACACACACCTTTATGCTTGTCTTCAATGTATTCTGTGTACAATCGTTGATCAAACAATAGTTGACATATATTGCTCATTACACTGGATACAAAACCAAGCTCCAAACAATGCCATGGTTGTTAAAAGCTTCTCACCTGAATTGATAAATCTAGTAATATAAGGATTTTCTAATCATCAAAATCAATATCACGTTGTTCAGATTATGGGGAGATGATTTAGAAAACATCAAAGAAAACCAAAACCGCCTACAGGTACATGTGGCTTGGAGGCGTTGTTATATAATCGACACACGATCATTTGACAAGTGACAATTATTCTTGCTGTAGTAGTTCAAAGAAATAAACGTCAAAAAGGTCGAATCTAAGCAGTCATGCCACCAAAGCAAGCTACCTGGGCACACTTATAAGCAGCCATCGTATTCTCGCTTCAGTGCTATTACATCATCTCATCACACATTATCATTAAGAATTCATAAAGGAGGAAAAGTTGTTTTCATTAACCACAGACTTATGTGCCGTGAACGAAAGAGGTTAGTTTACCAAATGCCCTCCTGACATAAACTTCTTTCAAGCAGAACTTTATTTGCATTTTTCCGATTGGCCATCAGCAAACACATACATATACATTTGTCACAATTATTGATGGTGACACGTTTAATACTTAATGAAAAACAAACTTATCGAATTTACAAACATTCAATAAATACTAAAAATATATACTTATGTATACATACCCACATTCCCAAGCAAACTCATTCATGCATATATACACGTGCACATTATATATTTATATGCATATACCTAATCACATACTTACATAGGCTCACATACGCATATGCACATACGTAAATACACACTGAAATAGTGTGATAGACAACACAGACGCACATAAACCTCCATACCTGCATTCACGAATACATGATATATGTTTGGAAGTAAGAATTCCACACGTTAATTTGTGACCTGTAAATACTCCAGAATATACTCGCTGAATCATATTCGTGGGCTTCAATACAAGCTCCATCGGAAGAATACTCAAAAAGTGTCATCAAAATATAAGCAGTATTCAACATACTTAACAGTATCTTAAACACATTATGCATAAAATGTGACCTAGCAGTGCATGTCTTAAATAAAGAAAAGGAGAATGTAATTTTCACTAGTATTTATTATATCATTGAGTTCAATTAGTGCTCTATGAATATCATATCATTGAGTTCAATTAGTGCTCTATGAATATCATATCATTGAGTTCAATTAGTGCTCTATGAATATCATATCATTGAGTTCAATTAGTGCTCTATGAATATCATATCATTGAGTTCAATTAGTGCTCTATGAATATCATATCATTGAGTTCAATTAGTGCTCTATGAATATCATATCATTGAGTTCAATTAGTGCTCTATGAATATCATATCATTGAGTTCAATTAGTGCTCTATGAATATCATATCATTGAGTTCAATTAGTGCTCTATGAATATCATATCATTGAGTTCAATTAGTGCTCTATGAATATCATATCATTGAGTTCAATTAGAGCTCTATGAATATCATATCATTGAGTTCAATTAGTGCTCAATGAATATCATATCATTGAGTTCAATTAGTGCTCTATGAATATCATATCATTGAGCTCAATTAGAGCTCTATTAATATAATTTCCCAGATTTCTAGCATCAATAGTTTTAGTAGAATTAAGTAATTTAATATAGATGCGGTTTTATATAGACACAATTTTAGGAAAAATTGTTTCGGACAAAAATTGTAATTGTGTGAAAAGTCTGTATAGAAATTGTAACTCCGTAGTACAAATAAATGGTCCACAAAAAAATTCAGAAGAAAATGGTCGGTGAGACAGTGTTGTTCCCAATCGATGTCATTAAGTGTCATAGCAATAGAGAATCTGAGTATAAAAGTACATAACAAAAGTATAATGGGAATTAAACTCAGAAACCTAAAAAATGAACTATAATTGGTCCAGCATGCCGACGACTATAACAATTTAATTTGAGATCTATACTCTTTCAGATATCTAGAGAAAGAATTTGTGGATTTGGAAAAGCTTCGGAATCAAAAATCAGTCAGGCGAAAACTGATTTTATTAATAGGTAACCGTTGTCGAAACCACCTTGGACTCCCACCGGAAATTGGGCTCCCACCGGAAAGCACAAAGAACGAGTAGAGTCCTTAGGAGTGACGTTCTATGAAGACAAACTATAAACAAATTTTAGAATAAAACTACGAACAGTTATTCAAATATGGTCATTAAATATAATGCATGCCCATGTATTTTCTGACTCCCCATTTTATCAAATGTTTAAACGAAAGTCTATTTCTAAATGACTCGAGGGCAGACGTGGACGGCTTCCGCAATGGAGATGGAGGGTTATATCTCCCAGTCAAGAGTAGTTGTCAAGAAGACGTTCCAAAAGGTAGCTCCCATTTTCCTAACACAGTTTAACACCAACACAACAAACGTAAACGGGTCACACTGGAATTTGGGGATTTCTGAAAGATAGGTACACAACAAACATCAAGCAAAGAAAACAAAATTGTAAGGGGCACATGAACACAAACTAACACCTGCGAGCACAAACTAACACCTGCAAGCTTGCAAAAAAAAAAAAAAACCACAACATGCAAGCATACGTTACAACCTAAAGTAAAGTAGATGAAAAGGATTATTTCACTGGAATTTGAGAACCACAAATTGCAAGGAAAATTACAAGAGGCAAAGAAGGAGAATGACAAGGGGAGGAGTGGCCTGAAAGACTCAGACAGGAGATCAAAGCAAGCAAGTGCAGCTGCAAACCAGGTCGAACAATAATTGGGGATGCGGAATATTAAAATTTTAGGGCTGCAAGAAGAGGAACATGAAATTCTGAGAACTCCAAAACTGGTAAAGGAAGTCACCAAGATCAGCTTACATAACAGGGACATGGTGGCGGTACATAAGATTTCCGGTCGACAGGTACAGCCACGGCCAGTGATTGTTAAATTCTTGATTTTGGATTGTAAACTTCCAATTATCAGGAAGCGGAAGGATTTCACGAAAAAATAAGGGAATTAGACTGGTGGAGGACGTAACCAGGATGAACATTTAACTTGCCAATAACTTGACCAAACACCCTGAGATTGAAAGTGCATGGCACTTTAATCGTTACGTGCACAGCAGAACCAAATCAGGAAAAAGGATAAAATTTGACAGTTCTGATGACACTGATGAGAACATTAGAACTGAATTTTATGAGCTGATGAAATTGGCCAAACAGATATGTTAAAGTTACATTTCGTTGCATAATATTTTTAATTGATATTTTTAATAGTTTTGCTTGTTTCGTGGAAATGTTTCTTATTCCTTTTGGGAGATATATTTACCAATTATTTCCTTCCTTGTTAATTTATTCTTTTCTTCATTAGCTTTGTCATTAATACACGTATCCATTACTTGTTCATTGACTGTCGTATCATTCCTTAATCAATTCATTCACGAATTCATAGATCAAATTTCATCCAGATATTCATTTCTTAATCATTGAATCCTCGTTTTCAAAGTACACATCCACAATCCTGAACCGTCTTTTGGCTCATGCGTTCTCCCACCAACCGCATCCACGCATACGTATACGCTCATTCATATTTGCTTTTTCTTCCGTTTAATCTTCTTTCATTCATTCGTCCACTTGTAATTTATACTCGTATTTTCTGTGCTTATTGGTGCGCTAAATTGCTTTAACTCCGGAAAGGTCGGTTGGAGGTGCATACGAATGGTCTCAAGTGGATTTGTTTCACTTGTTACCCATTGTCCACTGAATTAATATTTAACTGCTAAATCTACGTTATATTTAACTGCCAAGTCTACTGAATGTACTGCCAAGTCTACAGTATATTTAACTGCCAAGTCTTCTGTATGTACTGCCATGTCTATAGTATATTTAACTGCCAAGTCTACTGTATGTACTGCCAAGTATACAGTATATTTAACTGCCAAGTCTTCATGTAGGTACTGCCAAGTCTACAGTATATTTAACTGCCAAAGTCTACTGTACGTACTGCCAAGTATACAATATATATAACTGCCAAGTCTACAGTATATTTAACTGCCAAGTCTACTGTATGTACTGCCAATTTTACAGTATATATGACTGCCAAGTCTACAGTATGTACTGTAATACCATGGATGGTTTTATGATGGATGTTTGTATATTGTGTGGGTGTGATGCCATGTGTATGATAAATTCGAGGTGACACTTGTGTATGTTGACTATGTACATATTAAATTGTTGCTGTTTTATGAATAATAACATACCAATTTTATCTATGAATTTTAGAGATCTGCAAGGGCCAGTCTTTAAACGTAGGGACATTTTTCAATGAGTAAAACAGAAGAATGTATCTATTGTAGCATGCAAGAAACTCATAATACAAAGACCGATGACAAATATTGAGCTGCTGAATAGGGATACAAACGTATATTCAGCCACTGGAATAGGGATACAAACGTATATTCAGCCACTGGAATAGGGATACAAACGTATATTCAGCCACTGGAATAGGGATACAAACGTATATTCAGCCACTGGAATAGGGATACAAACGTATATTCAGCCACTGGAATAGGGATACAAACGTATATTCAGCCACTGGAATAGGGATACAAACGTATATTCAGACACTGGAATAGGGATACAAACGTATATTCAGCCACTGTTCTAGCAATAGTGCTGGGGTCTCAATATTCGTTAGAAATACTTTCGAATTTGTGAAACTTTGAGGAAGATGTGACAGTCTATGTAGATATTTTTATGTAGATATTACAACTAATGGAAATAGAACAACCCTCGTAAATTTGTATATGTATAACGTTGATAACCTTAGCATATTTTTAGAAATCCAAAGGAAGGAATGTTATTAATTGAGAACTCATCAGTTATAATGTACAGAGACTGGAATACTGTTCAAGACCTAGATTTAGATACTTAGAGTATTTTATATGACACACACCAACAGTTTAGAGAAGCAATCCAAGACCTGAAAAACGAATTGGAGAAATTCCAGTCTAGACTTAGGTGTATACCTGGAGGCAAAAATCTCCTTTGAAACAAAGTACATAAGATTACTTCCTTGTATCTGATGATATTTATATGAATACAACTGATGTACTTATCTTACCAGGATATAAGACTGATCATTCCGCTATTATCTGGAGTGTGGCTTTTTCAAAGTGTCCAGGGGGAAAAGGATATTGGAAATGTAATGCTCAACTATTGATGGATAATAATTTTATTGACTTGGTCAAAACATGTATTTCTGACACTGTAAATGAATGTTATGTATGAAGAAATAAATATAACTCTCCATGTTTCTCTTTCCTGTAATGATCGAATGGATTTTGAAATTTTGAATAGGAAAATAAGATCCGAAACTATATATTATTCTATTCGGAAAACAAAAGAGAAATGGGATAAATTAAAGAAAACTGAAGAGGAAATATTATAAATTCACAGGGGATTGTCGGATACATAGATCGGGAAGCTCTGGAAAATTTAGAAAAAAGATAGCAGAGCTAGAGGAATGAAAGTAAAAATACATGGAAGGTGCTATATTAAGACCCAAAGCTCAATGGTATGAGTTGGGTGAAAAAAGCAAGAAATCCTTTCAAATCTTGCACAAAGAAATTATGTCAATAAGACAATAAAGGAAATCATTTTGGATGATGGGACAAATATATCACACCAAACTGATATCTTAGAAGCCCCAAAACAGTTCTATTTGGAATTATACAAAAGTAGAATTGCTCAGGTTGTTGTTAATGATATTCAAAAAACTCATTTTTAATCACAATATTAAACTTTGTCAAAAGGAAAGAGAATCATGCGAGGGTCTACTTACAATGAATGAATACAGCACGTCTCTAAAACGGGATGGAAAATGGGAAAAGTCCTGGCTCAGTATTATACATTCTGTTGGTAGATTATTTGGGGGATTTTTATGCAGCTCAATAAAATTTGGATACAATAGCAAAACTTTCAAATTTTCAGACTCAAGGTGTCATCACATGTCTACCAAAGTAAGACAAAGACAGATGATATTCAAAAATTGGAGACTAATATCACTCCTAAATATTGACTATAAGATTGCTTCGGGAGCTATTGCAGCTAGGATTAAAACAGTTCTTCCATCAATAATCGGTGATACTCAGAAAATATTTATGAAAGGTAGATTAACTGGAGAACATATCAGGCTAGTATATGATATCATGGATCAACTAGAGAATGAAAATAGATATAGTTTATTATTGTTAAAAGCCGTTGAATCAATTAGCTGGAACTTTGTGGAAAAGGCTTTACAATCTTTCAACTTTGGTGATTCTGTTTGCAAGTGGTGTAAGCTGTTTTGTAAACATCTAATAGTTGTGTTATAAGTAATGGAAATATGTCACAATATTTTAGACTAGAAAGAGGATCAGTCAAGGGGGTACTGTTGCGTCTTATTTGTATATTATTGGTGTGAAAATTTAGCTACACATTTAAAGCAAAATGCGGATGTACGGGGATTCATCTTTGATGTTAATGAGTATACATTAGGTCAGAATGCCGACATCTTTGCTAGCCGAGGTTCCGATGTGATAACCCTATCTACACCTTGGCTGATCGAGCAGATATATTGGTGCTTTGTCCTAGCGACATCTATTGGATTTCATGAGTTGACTCCCTTAGTATGTAATACCAACTAAGGTGGCGCTCACCAGTTTCGTATTTTGCATTAGACTTTTAAAGAAAAAGAATTTCCCCGAGTTTCCTCACTGGTTGTACTGGCTATTTAAATAGGACCTTGTATATCTTAGGTATTATTCAAAGAACCTTTAATTCCCTTTATTTTGGTATATGAGTGATGGGTGTAATATGGGTTATAGAGTATACAGCTTGGCTTTACTTCAAATGTACACCTCTCAAAAAACTGCTAGCTCCACTTGGTCATTTTCACTTCCTGGACTTAGAGGTAAATTGTAAAGAAAAGAGCAGATAACTATTTTTTACATTTTATGTATTTGGTAAATCCTTCATTGCACTTTCAGAAGCTGTTATTGTCAAGTCTGGCAAAATTCATTTTCCCTATTTTAATAACTGGTAAAGGTAGTGTACTTTAGACTAATTCAGGCTGGTTTTTTAGCACAATGGAGCAGTCATTTTAGTTAGCTGTGTGCTTAGATCATTTACAATCTCTTCAAGTACAATATCCAATGAAATTTCAGCCACAGTACATGAACGTAATTTAGAGGTATGCCAACATTTTCTCCATTGTGCATGTTGCAAATGTAAACAACTTCACCTTACACCCACCACTTTCTCAGAAGTTCATATTATCTGTAGAGCGCCCCCTAACCAATAGTAGTTGTGCATTGTACATCGGCCGAAAATGGTGGAGGCGATTGACATAAAAAGGATACTTTGTAAGTTTAACATCGAAAGTATGACTATGTACCAGAGGGAAGCCATTACAGGTCTATTTGAGTGAAGGGTATTTGTGCAAACACGGACCGGCAGTGGAAAATTGACTATTTGTCAGTCAATTCAAGTTGTATGCTCCCCTTATCTCGATCATCTAGGAACAGTGTTCAAATTTTAACAACTTCATTTTGATTGGATGCCGCCGCATCCGATGAAATTCACAGAAGCACAGAAATATCTGCTCGATACGACAAGGTGTAGATATGGTTATCATATCGGAACCTTGTCCAGCGAAGATGACGTGTCCTATGAAAG
This sequence comes from Megalonaias nervosa, assembly GCA_016617855.1. NCBI lineage: Eukaryota > Metazoa > Mollusca > Bivalvia > Unionida > Unionidae > Megalonaias > Megalonaias nervosa. The sequence goes on from JAECUM010002515.1 coordinate 21,490, forward strand.
TCAAAGAATGATGAATAAGATGGTATGCCGATGATGTTTTTATTCTTCTTGAAAGATCTCAACATTCTCTTAAAGCAACCGTGAACATCTGCAAGACTTTATTATATTATCTGCACTTAAATGTAACATAACAAAAACAAATGTAATTTGGATTGGAAACAAGAACTTTTCCAATGAAAGAATATATCCCCATATGGAACTAAACTGGTTTTCTTCCAACTTTACACTCCTTGGCATCGATTTTTCTCTAGACTTACAACAAATGGTGGAAATTAATTATAGGAAGAAACTATCCAAGGCAAAAAGAATTCTGGCAAGCTGGAGTGAAATACATCATTCAGTAGAAGGTAAAGCAATTGTTGTAAAACCTCTTGTTTTGGCCATACTCATCTTTCATCAGCACTACCAAATCTACCAGCAAAAAATAAAGCAGAACTAAATCGTTCCTTATTTAAGTTTGACTGGGGTGGAAAAATAGAGAGAATTAAATGTGATATACAAGTATCCCCGGAGAATGAGGGGTGATCAAATAGGATACACATTGATTCATTTATTGGATATATTAAGATATCATGGGTCAAAGATTACTGGAAAACGAGGATGGGCAGAACCAAGTCGATACAACTATATTCAGAAATATGAAGGATATTTGTAATTTAAGGAGGAGAAAATTAGAAGAAAGTGGTAAGCTCATTTATAACAGTTTTGGAGAGATGTAATTTATGCAGTATCAAATTGGAGGATCAAGAGGATCCGCAAAATCCTTATGAGTATTTATCTCTTAGGGTTTTTATTTCTTCAGTTTTGTTCCACTTAGAACGTTTCATCAAGATGCCGGCATTGATGTTCTTAATAATTTAGTTGATGATCACGGTAATTTAATACCTTTTGAAATAATAAAGCAAAACACTGGATGCGACGATTTTTTGAAATACTTTTCATTAATATCCAAAATTCAAAAATCTTGGATAGATGCAATTAAAACAAATGTTGGCTAACGATATATTTGATAAGCAGGTGGATAAAATAATGAACTTGCAAAAACAAAATTCACTCAAGTTTGTTTACAGAGATTTTTCTTAAAAATTGTTAAAGAGGTAACACACTGATAAGCAAGAAACGTGGATACAATTATTAAATAAAAATATAAGTAGTGAGGAGTGGTCTAAGATTGATAGCCGGGCAAAACTTTGTACTAGGCTAGGGATACAAAGTTAATCTCTTTTAATTTTAAATTAATTTATAGCATAATTGTCACTAATAACTTTTTGAAAAGAATTAACATATTAGATGACGACAAATTCACTTTCTGTAAGAGTGGGAACGAACGTATTGAACATATATTCTACGATTGCAATATTACTTCAAAGTTTTGGTAGCGTTTCACTAAACTTTTTTGCACCATGTTGTCTAAATAATGTACATTGTCCAAAAAAATATTTTTAGGAAGTGAACAATTGGACATTTTGTGTAATCTTTTGCTTATTTTGGCTAAATATTATATTTACACTTGCAGATTCAACATGCAAAATCATTCCATTTATGCTTTTAAGAAAATAGTTGAAATGCATAAGAACATTAAAAAAATATACTGCTAAGTTAAACAAAAAAGGGACCAATTTCTTCAAAATGGACCTCAATCATGAACATGTAACAAGCGAAATGCGTAAACATGAACCAATACTTTATCACCTATACACTGTATTCTTATGTCAGCCTATCTAATCTGTGTCACAGGAGATTGCGTGCAATATACATGTGTGCATGAGTGTGTGTGTGGTTTTAATTTTTGTGCGTCTTATTTATTTTCCCTAGATTATTTGATACCAGAAATGTTTAATTGTACGGTGAGCTTGGGATGATGTTCCCCGACCCGACGGTCAACCTATTATGGCAATAATGATAATAAAAGCACTGCGAGCTTATCGAATAAAACATACAACATGCAAACATACAGTACAACCTAACCATCACCTCCTCTCTCTCTCTCTCTCTCTCTCTCTCTCTCTCTCTCTCTCTCTCTCTCTCTCTCCTTTTTCTTTCCCCAAACTATTATGCTAAATTACTTTAGCTTCAGGAGGTGGAAACGGGCCGCTCTGGGAGAAGCGCTGGGATCATCAGACCACCACTAAGGTCTGATATCGCTAAAGCGTACCCTTCTGTCACTCTCAACATGCCCATGTATTTTCTGACTCACCATTTTATAAAATGCTTGAACAAAAGTCTTTTTCTAAATGACTCGAGGACAGAGGTTGACGGCCTCCGTAATAGAGATGGAGGAATAACACCCAGTGAGGAGTGGTAGTCAAAAAGACCCCCAACCACATCGGTTGCCCGCTAATGAGATACAGCCATTAATGTATATATACATTTTTGGGCCCGTTATTAAGTACATTTTTCCCTTTCACTTCTAAAATAACAAAACTGGGAAAATTTTGTATATGCAAGCCAGTCCAAACAGAGATACAAAATATAGCATACGATAAAACAACATAGCATACATCCACATATAGCAAATACTGGACAAGAAAGATCGCATGGTAAGTATCACGTAACAGAAACAGGGCAAGGAAACAAGCCTAAAGGCAAAATAATAATAATAATAATAATAATAATAATAATAATAACACTTCATTCAGTAATTTATGCCGACGTCAGTATTACAAAATACAAGTAAATATAGTGTTTGCATGGTGTATAGTAAATTAAATGTGGTTTTCAACGTGAGTATACATACATAATTTCCAATAAATAATCAGTTTATAAAATTATATGGGTGTTACTACCACTACATATATCATTCACCATTCGTATGAGTTGTCAGAGATTGTATAAGATGAAAAGTCTAATTGATCGAGTAAGGAAGATTTTTTACAATAAATATATTACCATGACTCATTAGGGATACTTTTTCTACATACGGATAGAGATAATTAACTTCATTTAAAATATTTCTTTCTTAAATCTGGACAAACACAAACAAAATGGAATTCATCTTCTACGAAATAAACATTATTTTCCTGACATAATTCGCAGAACCTATTATTTCTATCAATCCTACAATGCCTACCTGTCTCTATTTTCAGCATATGCGCTGAGCGCCTAAATTTAGCAAGTAACGTCCTGAAACAAATATTATAATCCACATGATAAATATCTTTCCGGTTCTAATTCAGTTTTATACATGTTATAATACACGCATTTATGTGAATTGTTAAATCACTTTGCCAGATTTGGAATACCGTATCCTTAATTCTATGCGAAAATAGTACGAGAAAAATTGTTTTTCGTCTCCAACATCTTGATTTATCTAGACATACCCAAAGCCGAAGTGAAATAACACGTATTTAACTTAAGTAGCTCAGGTAAAACGGTTGATTAATAATCTAATCTTTTCAATATTAAATAGCATTAGTGTGGGTTGCGAGTTAAAGGAATTCTTACAAACTTAAGCCAGTATATAATATATCGCGAAAAATACGAGGAACAAAGTGGATATCTTCCTCACTCTCCTAGCACAGTCGTATTATTGGTAATTTTAGGAACACCTAAATACTGCACGCAAAACTTGTATTCCACAGTTTCAATATCTCTACTAAATTCATTTCCCCAAGTTTCCGGCCACATAATCAAACATTTTTAACGCATCCTTTACATTAAAACAGCCAAATCTTAGAAGTTGCTTTCTTTGCCTGAGCCGCTAGTGTCAGATCTGCTTTTCTCCAAACCAACTTTGGGGTAAAAAATAGACCTATATATTTGTATGTAAGGCATACACTCAATAAGTCTGTCTTTGAAAACCCAAACCTCCTTTTGCTTGAGATATCCCCCATTTCTGAAAACAATGATTTTAGTTTTATCAAGATTGACCATCATACCAGTTATATCACAGAAATGTTCGATAACATTTTATTTGGTCCTGATGGAGCTTTACTGTATCGGAGTAATTAGCAACAACATCAGCGTAAAGTATTGCAAAAATATCATCAATATCTTCTGAGATAGGTAAACCTCTATTGCACTGGAGCTTTAGCTGCGTAATCAAATCATTAATAAAAAGGGAGAATACTATAGGGCTCAAAAGAACAACCTTGCCTCACACCTAATGTACATCCGTAGGTAAGCCTTTAGGTGTTTGGACACAGCTCTTCAGGTTTCTATACATATATATTTGTAACGTTGTCCCTCTTGGTAAAGAGGGATGGTTAATTCGATTTGGCAGTCGTTATCTAGAGGATGACCTCCCTCGACTTTATTGCCCGGTGTGAGTGGATTGATAGAACATCAACAGAGAACTGAGTAAGACTATTGAGAAGAAATAATACAATACGAGCCCCCTGTAGAAAAGAAAATAAAACATTTAATCAATAACAAACAAACAAAAAAAAAAACTATTAGTGTCAGGTTCAATTCAAACAATTTTACGTTAACAGAATTTAATAGCAGTGTTCTATTTTGGATTTATTTCATCATGATAACGTGTGGTGAAAAGAGCACAATATCCACGCCTAATTTGCATCACCTAGCGTCGCTTTCTGTTTTCATCTCCGTGTATCACACGTCTTTCCCCCTACCTGTATACGTTGATCTTCCTTGATCTTCATCTCTTTTCGGATTGTCCCCGTCTGTTCCTGGGAGCTGTTTCCTTGAATAACAAGATTACCACTAAATCTCTGTATGTGACATCTTCTATAAGTATATAAAATTCTCTCACTTTCGTTACTCAGAAAGCATAAGCTAGCTATCCAAACACTGCATAAACTCTGACATAATGTAACCTTAACGATTAATGGTCCTTACAAATTTAGACTGTATTTCGAGTAAGGTACAATCATTATCTCTAGATACACGCCTTTGTAATATACATCCAAGTCTGACCTAATTCGATAGATCACCACTCTCGCAGTAGTATAGGTAGTTGATGATCCTCTCTCAGAGACCCCCCTGCCCCCCAAAACGTTATATGTTAACATTTTTGTCAGCAGCCTTTGTTAGCTCAAAATGATGACTTTTACACGATAACACATTTTCTGACAAAAATATGCTTTGTGGGCAGGGAGGTCTCTGAGATAGGATGCATCAACTACATATACTACTATATACTTATTAGTCAAAATGTTATATTAAACGAATGAAATATTATATATATATATATATATATATATATATATATATATATATATATATATATATATATATATATATATATATATATATATATATATAATGTCATACTCAATCAGACATGTTGGACTTGATCTAACAAATAGATTTTGTAAAAGATTTAATTCGATCAAAGCAGCGTCAGGTTATACTGGAATAAAACCTAAAATAATAAGCGATTGCATTAAAAATGTAGGCTATCATATATCGCCGAAATATGGGTCAGTATGGTTATTCGCGACTGAAAATGATATGAGAATAGCGGGTTGGGCAGATGATGTGATGACATTTATCGATAATATGGTCGATATATTATTTGATAAAGCCATACAAAATTAAACATCTACTTTTTATTATAATCTTTTTCGTATTTGCTGACTCTTATTGGCAGAATATCTGTTAACATACTATCAATAATACGGAACTCGCGTATTAAGTCGTCCATATCATATTTTATGCCACGCAAGTAAGATCGAATTTGATCAAGTAATTTTTTATAGGTAACACTTGCTGTTTTGCAAGCATTTTTTTTAGTTGCAAGTCGAGGCTCAACTTTTTTACAAGCTGCTGCAAGAGAAACACCGACACCAGATATTATTAACAAAAACGGATTTAATGATGCTCCACTTGAAATTATACCAGAGCCGGTCATTAGCAGCGGTAGATATGATATCACTCGCAGTATTCTTGCATAGTATTTGTAACATTTTTTGACGCACCAAAGATTTTTATGATAATATCTGTAATATTGCATTAACGCGTCAACATCTTGTTTCGGAATGTTTTCTGAAATATGATTAAAATCGACTATATTTTTTTCATTATATAATATTTGTTTATATACCATTATTTAAGTAACTGATTCGGGAGTTTCAGATACAAACTCAATACACCACCAATAAGTCGCTGCGGTTAACTTTTTATCATCCGCTATCAGCATAAACGTTTCCTCGATATCTTTGTTTAACACTATAGACACAATTCCAGAAAAATCATCAGTTGAATGACGCCATGGAAATGTGGTAAATATACTGAATTTTGCACTGCTAAACACAGACAATCTATATACACCAGTGACTTCTGCGATGTGTTTAAAAGTGTTATTTTGCTGCGACCATGTTGCTTTTCCTGATGCGACTGTGTACACGATATTGTTAGCTCGTCCGTGAGGAATTTTAACGAGATTAGTTTTTTGAATAATGTTAGGAATGCCACTAATGATATCGTTGAGTTTTGTGTTAATGTCAGCGAGATTAATAATAACATTTGGTGGAGTTCCAAAAAAGTCATTAATAGATCTGTTTACATTTCTACGAAAATTTAGAAATGTTTGTACATGATTAATATAATCAGCTCTAAATACAGCAATTCCGTCATTGATAGTCGTTAACGAAGTTGTTATTGGAATTTCCTTATCGTCGACGTATTTTTTAGTTGCGGCGTCGAAATATGTTTCTGGTGTTCTGAGATTATTAATACCGTTGTTGTTCATGTCGAGAAATGCACGCATTATACCACCGCGAACTGACACGTACTTAGATTCTTGATCGTCTACGTATTTTTTCGTTGCAGCATCATTATCCGAGGTTGGATCTCCCAGATATGTAATTTTTCTTCTTGACATAATAATGTCACCGGTAAATACATCGCCAGCTTTTTTAACATAATCGTTAACGGACTTGCCCGAATCTTGTATTTTACCTTGATCGGCAAAAATAACTATATTATTGACAGCCGCGTTGGGAATTCGTACAAGAACATCTGATAGTTGTATATTACTCGTTTTTAATCGTCCTTCTTTATCTTGAAAAATAACAACTTCGTTTTGATCGACACTTGTGATATTTAATAAATTAGTAATTTCATTTCTGAGCTGATCAAGAGTTGCATATTTGGATAAGTCTTGCTTATCAGCTGTTGAATCTCCTACTAATGTTCCAAATTTTGAATAAAAGCTCATTATTTATTTACTGCTTGACAAAATTATATACCATAAATTGTATAATGGCAAAATCGTCCATATTAAACTTTGATACAGAGCGGTTGGTGAAACATAAACATAACAATGAACTTCCAGATTGTCATTATCTTATAGTTGGTAGAACTGGATCGGGCAAAACAAATTTGCTTATGAATTTACTTCTCGGAGATAATTTTAACTACGATCGCGTTTATATTTACACAATTAATCCCCAACAGGATAAGTACGAGCTACTTAACAATTATAATGACAAACTTCGTGACGACCTTGAATCTGGCGAAGATTTCTTTATTATCAAACAATCGGAAGAACTTGTTCCAGTTAATCAACTCGATTCGTCCGAACACAAAATAGTTGTTTTTGATGATATTCCGCTAAACAACGAGGAAACGAATAAAATCAGATCGTATTTTTCACTGTCGCGAAATAAGAAATGTAATTCTATTTATCTCGCTCAAGGATATTATAATGTTGACAGATTTGTTAGGCGAAATACTGGTTGTTTTATATTATTTCCAGGATTTGACAATGTTGACGTTAGAAATATCGCGAACGAACAATGCGGCGACGTAACAAAAGATAAATTTATTGAACTGTACCGTCAAGCAACAGCAAATAGATATGATTTCTTTTTGTTCGATAAGTTAACGAATGATAAGAATAAAATGTTTCGATGTTGTATTGAAAACTATCTACAATAATTTTTATAGAAAATAGAATATAATTAATGGAAAAACAAGTAAAATATAGAAAACATATCGAAAATCTAAAAAAACTTGCGCAGTCTCAGGCAAAATTTAAACAGCTAGTACAGCAAGCACGGCGCGGTCAAGTTGTTTCAGCAGAAACAGCAGCAACCGCTCTCAAACCAATTACTGAAGCATTACTTGGAAAACAACCTGAAACTAAACCATTATCAGAAGAAGAACTTAAACAACTACGGGAAAAAGGTTTACTCTGACTAGTTAAAGAACAACAAGAAGCAGCTGCTGGAAGAATTATTGAGAGATCTGATGTGGAAAAAAAAATCAGCTGAGGCACTTGTAGCAAATATAGCTGATCCTGCTGCGAGACAAGCTGAATTGAATCGGTTAATAAATAATCCGCTGGAACTTGAACGAAGATTAGCAGTATTAACAACACAAGAAATTAAAAATATTTTAACGACTTTATCAGGAGAAATAAAAGATATTAAAGAAGAGCAACAAAGAGTTGGTGAGCTTACTGTAAAGTTTATGGAGGTTGGAGAGCAAAGAATTTTTTTTAGAAAAAAAGCAAATCAATTAATATTAGATGATGAATATCATGAGTTTTTAAGAAAAAATGATATAAATGATATTAATAATATAAAAACTTGGGCAAAGGATAGATACGACGGACTTAATGATATGTTAGAAAACATGTTAGTAGACGGTAATAATGCTAACGAAGAATTAGATACAGCCATGAAAAAGAAAGATATGCTTCCACTTTATGATAGAATAAGACAAGGTGTTATAGCTTATACATTTTTCAAAACAGCGGATGATGGTAGAAAAAAAGATTATGGTAAGGGGTGGAATTTTAAAAGAAAATTTTTTCAAATATTTGATCAAAATCGTGTAAAAGAATATAAAGAACAAATAACAGGAACTGGAGTCAGAATATTCGCATCAGTTACTGAAAGGATCGGTAGATTAATGCTATTGATATCATCAAAAGAAGCAGGAAATGTTGGTGCTGAAATCGACAATGAAATCATCGACATACTTGATAATCTGAGATCGAGAAATTTATTAGCATCTGACGAATACGATACTTTGCACCGCGACTTAATCGCGGCGACTTAATTTTATAAAAATATAATAATAAATGTCAGCAACATTATTACTCGACTCTAGTCAATTTGACAAAGACAGCGCGAACTTCTCAGTGAAGTATAACCCACCAATAGAACTTGATCGTGAAAAACAATACGAAATTGGATTAATTTCATGTACTTGTTGGAACGCTATGGCAAACGTTAAGACTGGTATAAATGATGAGTTTGAATTTATAAATACTCTCGACGATACTTGGAAAAAAGCTATAATTCTGAAGGATTTTGTAGAGGTTGCTCGGGTGAATATTGAAGACGTCAATGCGAAACAAATAGAAATTATCGAAGAAAGCACAGAAGATGATTTTGATATTGATGTTATATATCCACCTAAAACTGCTCCGTGGACATCATTAAAAATTCCACAAGGTGCTCATAACATAACTGACCTAAATAAAACGATAAAAGAATTAATAACAGCAAATAAAGGACCCGAAAACGATTTTGAGCTAGCACCGAATTATAATACATTGCGAGCTAGAATAAAAATAAAAAATGGTTTGTCAGTTAATTTTATGTCACCAACAAGCATTGCATCATTGATAGGATTTAAACATGAGACTTATTCATCTACAGATCAACCTGTTACATATGACGGTGAATTTCCAGTAAATATAACCGAAGTTAACACAATATTGGTAAATTGCTCGATCGCGTCTTGTTCTTATTCAGCTAAAGGCAGCAAAGGTCAGACAATATACAGTTTCTCGCCAGAAGTTCCACCAGGGTCTCTCATGCAAATCAGTCCGCGTCATATTATTTATTATCCGCTAAACGTTGAAAATCAAATAACAGAAGTAAATATGCAATTGACGGACCAATCTGGAAGACAGTTGGATTTTAATAATGAAGTTGTTACTTATTACGTGCACCTACGCACAATTTCTTCGTGATTGACAACAAAATTATACAACCTCAGATATAATGAAACAGAAAAAAGTTTACAAAAGAAAAATAGTAGGAGGATTTTTCGGAAATATATTTACTAAAATTGTTGAAAATATCCCGGGATTAGCTCGTAAAGTTGCGCCAATTGCACTTGACGCAGGTAAAGCTTTTGCAACTGGAGCTGCATCTGCTGCTGGAACTGCTGTGGGACAAAAAATATCTGATAAAATTAAAGGCGAACCTAAGACGCATGCAGCGCCGTCAATCAAGCAAGTTATTTCAGAAATTGCACCAACAAAAGAAACCCAACTCGCGATGATAACAACAACAAAAAAACTTTTATCACCAAAGGGCGAGCAGATTATACAAAATTTGATATCTAAAGTAACAGCGCCGCAATAATTTTATATAACCTAATAAAATAAAAAAAATGTCTGTGAAAAATTATCTCGATTTTGCAGAAACTTATGACACAGACAACACAGTAACGGAATTTGAGTATGTTGAATATCTTGATGAAAATTCTAACTAACCCAATAAATCTGGCGTTAGAACATTTAATACACGAGATGAGGACGTATTTCTACTGCCTCACAAAGCAATCTTAGAAGTTCGTGGCCAGATTATGCCAACAGCTGTTCCACCTGCCGAAAATGCTGCTAACTTAGAAATAGCTCTTATAAACAATGGTTGATGTTTATTTAGAAGTGCTCGATATCAGCTGGCTAATCAAACAGTCGAAGATATTTCAAATCACTTACAAGTTGCAAGTACAGTCTTAAACATTATTTCGTTTTCCGATGATTACTCCAAATCAACTGCAACAAATATGATGTGGTTTAAAGATACTGGAAATGCTGGTGCAGGGTCTGGAGAATTTATTTTAATAAGAGCATTACTTGTTGGAGCTGATGCCGCTGCAAGAGCTGCAACTGTGAGAGATTTTCTTATCGCTAATGCTGCCAATTTTGGTATAGCCGCACCAGCTGCGGACGCTAATGCAGACGCTACAAGAGTCTCACTTACTGCTGCTTGTAATAATCTTGGTATAACACCGCCAGGAGCAGCCGATGATGGTACTGCAATGTTAACTTTGATTAATAATTTAGTTAATAATAACCCAACATTTAACGTAAGAAATAGACGTTATAATGAAGGTCATGCTAAGAGAAAGACACTTGCTGCAGCATCACGTCAAATTACAATGATGTTGCCGCTAAGTACAATATTTGGCTTTTGCAGAGACTATAATAAAGTATTTCGTGGAGTTAAACATACGCTTATTTTAGATCGAGCAGAACAAAATGATCAGATCTGTTGGGGCTGATGTACAATTTGTCATAAACAAACTTGCGCTGTGGATGCCACGAATAACTCCGTCAGTCACTAAAGCATTAGAATTAGATAGTATGCTGGAAAAACGCACGAATAAAATTCATTTTCAACAACATAAAATATATCAAACAGCAGTTCCGAATACCACCGACTACACATGGCGAGTCACAACAACATCGAGTGAACAGCTACCGCGTCAGTTATTCGTTGTATTCCAGCAACAAGCTCGACGTGGAAGCCAACTACAAAATAATGGAGTGTTTGATAACGCTGATGTTAAACGAATATATGCCAGAATAAATTCAAAACAATATCCAGAACGAGCGATCGAATGCAATTTTGCAGATGACGCCAATAAAAACATTACTAGACCTTACATGAACCTGCTCGACTCAATGCAGAAATATCAAGATACTGGAGATGGGACTCAGATATCAGTAGAGGAATTTCGTATACTATATCCAATATTTTACTTTGATGTTAGTAAACATAGCGAGCGAGCTGTGGACAGCACAGCTGATATTGAAATCACTTGGACGCTCGGAGCCGCTCCAGCAGCGGCATTAAACGTATATGCATTAGTGTTAAGCGACAGATTTGTTACAATCGACTCTGTTGGAGGTAAAAAGACAATACAAGTTTAATCTGTAATCGTTATATAAGATGACAAAATATATTATAAAAGAAATGCATTTAACTGATGGCCAAGTTAAAAAATTAGCAACTGCTGTTGCGAAGCGGAGGCCGGTTTCATTGAAGGTCAACCCGAGTGCTTTGGGGACTTTAACAAAATTATTGCTAACCAAAAATCAAGCAAATAAATACGATCGCAAAAAACCTTTCGTTTTAAATTTAAGCGCTGCACAAATAACTGCGATGTCAAAACATGGCGGTTTCTTCGGTCCGGCACTATCAGTAATAGCCAAAACATTACTACCTAAAATTTTGCCAGTACTTGGTACATTAGGGCTAGCAGCAGCGTCAGGAGCAGTATCTGGCGCATCAGAAAAGGCAGTTAAAGGTAGTGGAATAAAGAAAATTTTTGTCTAAAGATTAAATATAATGCCTAAACGAAAAACTGTGCGAAAAAAGACAACGACGAAAAGAAAAACGACGACGAAAAAAAAAAGACACAAGGTGGATTTCTTCCAATAGCCCCATTACTGGCAGGATTAGCGGGAAGTCTACTGCCGGGTCTGTTAGGACGAGGAAGAGGATTAATGCTGCCAGGAACAAGGAGATAACGTCGCCGCCGACTTCGTCGCCTGCGTTAAGTAAATTTGATATACTTGAAGAACTTAAAAAAGTAAAAAATTTCCACGGAGTTTATTCCAAAGATGAACTTGCGGCGATTGCATCGTCGCCAGGTTCTTGTGTTATAAATATACAAGATTTTAATGACGGATCTGGTACACATTGGGTAGTTGTTTTTGATAACAACTATTTCGACTCGTTCGGAATTCCACCAAGTGTCGCGGTAAAAAGATATATGAGTAAAAACAAAATAATAAATTATTCGTCTAATCAGATTCAACCAGTTGGAACTTCCGCTTGTGGATATTATTGCATAATGTTCATTAAACAGATGACCAAAAATCCAGATTTTTTAAAGTTTATTTTGCAATTTGACAAACAACCCTCTCACGCCAATGATGAGATCGCGATTAATTTTGTATAAACTCCTTGATATAATCAAGGAATATAACAATGTCAACATATTGTCTCAAGTGTAAAACTAAAACAGAAAATAAAGACGAAAAAACGGAAAAAACGAAGAATAATAGAATAATGCTGAAAAGTATTTGCGCAATTTGTGGAAAAAGAAAAAGTATGTTTTTGCCAGCAACAAAGTCCGGGGCGGGTTGTCCTGACGTTATTTTAGTAGACGACTAAATAAATAATGACGTGCAACTGCAACGCTGATAGAGATTTATGTCTCGAGCAAAATAAAATTGTTACATATTGCCAGAAATGCAATAACAGAGAAATAATTGGAACGGGTATAGATATACATAAATTAATTGGCAAGCTGCCGAAAACGAAAGGCGGATGGACATTGCCAGGCCATAAATATACTGGCCCGTGGAATCCGCTTGATGAGCAACTTGACGAAAATGATAATCCGCTGCCAGGGCAGGAGCCTTACAATCAGGTTGACGCAATAGCAATGCGTCATGATATCTGCTACAGAGATATTGATCTTCCTAGTGGCGAAACAAAACACAGCTGCGATAAAGTAATGTTAGACGAACTTCGCGAAATGAAACCAGTAAATATGCGAGAGCGTGTTGACCGAAGGCTGGTACAGGGTATTATTGGAGCAAAATATAAACTTGGTCTCGGTAGAGACTTATATGATGACCCAGCGACAACGTCGCTTGCAGTCGAACTACACAGACCTAAAAAAAAAAGTTTCCGCATCGCAAGGTTGTAGCAAATGCCGTTGATGACATTTGGGCGATAGATTTAGTTGATATGTCAAATCTAGCTCAATTTAACGTTGGCGCTGATGGCGCTCCAAAGAAATACTTGTTCAATGTTGTCGATGTTTTCAGTAAATACGCGTTTAGCGTACCGGTTTCGGATAAAACAGGGACCTCAATGATTGACGCGCTAAAGCACATAATAACAACTACAGAAAGAAAGCCGAATAGAATCTGGACCGATCACGGAGCAGAGTTTTTTAACAAAAAGTTCGAGCAGTTTTTGGAACAAAATAACATTAAAAAATACGTTACTGGAAATGAGGGAAAAAGCGTCATTGTCGAGCGATTTAATCGCACGCTTAACAAAAAAATTCATAAGTATTTGACAGCTAAAAACACGAATAAATACATCGATAACTTACAGAAAATTGTTGACGAATATAATAACACAAAACACCGAACCACTAAAATGTCACCAAACGACGCGATTGCAAATCCAATACTAACTAATGAAAACATGTACCGAAGACACAAATTTAAAGTTGGCGATAAAGTTAGAATTTCATTGACGAAAAAAACGTTTGAAAAGGGATTTACTCCGAACTGGAGCGAAGAAGTATTTGTTGTTGATAAAGTGCTTTTAACAATACCAGTTACATACTCGTTAAAAGATTTGCTAGGAGAACCTATAACTGGCAGTTTTTACGAACAAGAACTTCAGAAAACAGAACAAGATATATTTGTTATTGAAAAAGTTATTAGAAAGCGCGGCAACAAAAGTTTAGTTAAATGGCGCGGATATAGCGATAAATTTAATAGTTGGGTACCAACTAAGTCGATTGCATCGACTGCGACTGAATAATATTATTATAAATTTGCTCGTATTTTATTAGTACTGATCTACATTTTACTGGTTTACATAAAGAAATTAAGTGTAATTTTCTCGCATCATCGACTGGCATTAAATTAAATATTTTAACAAAAATGAAATCGTATTTTATGATTCTTTGTTGTCCCGGTACTTTTACGTTTAGAAAGGGCCTTATAAGTTGCCAAGATATTTGGTGCTCGGCAACGTTAAAATTAAATTTTAATATTTTTTTGACAATGTGGTACTTAACATCATATCGACCAGTTGTTGGTCTACTTAAATGTTTTTTGCTAACAACAACATCATCTTCGTCATCGTCATAGTTATACAAAATGTCTTTTTCTGTATAATCAGCAAATCTGTCGTCGGTGATATTTTTTAATGTAACATTAGGAACTGGAACAAAATCTTCCGAGTAAAGTTGAGCCAGTCTCTCGATTAAGCTCATTACGATAATAATCTTTTTATCTAATTAATATATAATATGGAAATAAAATATCATTGTAGAGTTAATAAACTAAACAAAAAAGAATTAGCCGAAGCAGTTCGAAATTGCTTGCTGGGATATAATTTTTATTTTGTTGATGTTATGATAACATTGGGCGAATATGATAAATTTTTGTTAACAGCGGCGGATAAAATAAAACTTGATATAAATAAAATAATGACGTTACGATTAAATCGCGATGACATAATGGAATTTGGTCATAATTGTCTTTCTCCGAATGAGTTGGAAAATATTATTAGTTATCGTATCTGAAACTAAACTGATCAAATGTTATCATAGAAGTTGCTGATTTTGTTTTGCCGTCGGCGACAAATTTTATTGCACGTACATCAATTTTATGAAATTTTCCAGCAGCTGTTATTGATTTAAATTTTATTTCTTTATTAGATTCTAAATTTATTGAAATTACTTGTCTAGCACTTCTAGCACCACCAGTATCTCCTCTTCTACTATTTTCTTTTGACGTGACCAAATCTAAATTTTCCAAACGATTATCTGTTTTAATTTTATTAATATGATCAATAACTAAACTATTTAGAATACCGCCATTAAAAGTTTCAAACACAAAACGATACGACTTATAATTAACTTGATTAGTGTTTGATCCACACACCATGACATGTAAATAACCATCTTTATCTAAATTTCCAACAACTTTTTTTGTTCTTATATGACGAATAATTCCTTTATCATTTGCTTCATATAGATCAAACACTGGGTGAGTTTGAAATTCTTTTTGTAATCCTAAATTTTCAATATTATCATCAGCAACTGCACCATTTGCCTTATATACTCGCTGTCCTTCTGGAATATCACCGCAAAACAAAGTATAAATAAAATCTTTTCTGAACATTTCAATTCTTCTTGTATCATCACCTTTCACTGAAATTAATATTCCAGCTGGTGTTGGTATGCCAATAGCTCTTTTGGTTGCTATGTTGATAACAGAACCTAATGCATTTCCAGCATATAAGTTATACTTCGGATGTACATGATACATCTCTTGCTCTTCCGCTGTCAGTGGTAGATATCTCAAGATTTCTGTCATTATATATATATATATATATATATATATATATATATATATATATATAAATTTTTTTATATCTCTAATTAAAAAAATTAAAAAATTTCAATTAAATAAACAATATTACTATATACATATAATGTTGAAATTGCGAGACATTGCTAAAAAGAGCATTATCAAATCCGAAAAAATTGCTTCGTTATTTTCAGGCTATGATAACAGTTACAAACTCGACGATCAGACCATATTAGCTAATTTTAGCTCTACAAATTTATATCATCTTTTACAACCCGTTAAGCTCAAGAACTTGCGGCTCATAAAAGTATCAAACTCATAGTCCAATATCATACGATTTTATCAAAGTTACACGCAGTCGAAGATGTACTTGACGTAATTTTTGAAACAAAAAGTTTTGAGAGCGAAATCTCGGAGCCCTATTTAACAGCTAAATCGAGGAAGATATTAACTGGAACAAACATTGCCATGGTCGCCGATGAAATACATCAAGAAATAAACAAAAAACTAGAAGAATTTACTTCGTCAGGGTCAGGATGGAAATTCGAAATGATAAAAGCAGTTTTATTTCACACAGCAAAATATAACGTACTTCGCGGTAATTTGTACGTCGATCTTCCTCAAAAAATTAAGAACAAAAAGTGCTGTATAAATGTCAAAAACAACGATGACAAATGTTTCCAGTGGTCTATTCTTTCCGCGATGTTTCCCAAAGAACAAAATTCCGATCGCGTCAACAAGTATTTTCCGCACAAAGACGAACTCAATTTTGATGGCATCAACTTTCCAGTAGCAGAAAATCATATACCAAAGTTCGAAAAACAAAACGATATCTCAGTAAATGTTTTCGGACTAGACGAGCGAGAAAACGTTTACCCTAGATATATCTCAGAAAATGCTTCGCAAAAGACAATAAATTTATTATTTTTTCAGGGACATTACTGTTGGATAAAAAACTTTAACGGATTAGTTGGCGGACAGTACAGTAAAAACAAAAACAAGAAATATTTCTGTTATAGATGTCTGCACGGCTTTACTAACAATGAAAGACTGCAAGAGCATCTCAAATACTGCGTTAATGTTCAAAAAATAACTATGCCTAGCGAAAAAGAAAAAATATTAAAATTTAAAAATTATAATCATAAACTAAGTATTCCTTTTGTTATTTACGCCGATTTCGAGTGTCTACTCGTTCCCGTAGCTGGAGCAGAAAATAATCCGAACAAATCAAGTACCAGAAAAATACAACAGCATATTCCTTGTGGTGTAGCTTATAAAGTAGTTTGTTGCGCCAGCGATAAATTTTCATCTCCGATAAGGTTATATACAGGTGAAAATCCTGCCGTGTGGTTACTAAAAAATTTAATAGACGAAGTTAATACAATTTCTAACAGATTACTTAGAACAGCTCCGATCAGAATAACGTCTAAACAACAACTCGACTTTGAAGAGGCAGTTAATTGTCATATTTGCGAACAGTTGCTGGGGGACTCCAAGGTGCGAGATCATTGTCATTTAACCGGCCAATATCGCGGAGCAGCTCATAACAGTTGTAATTTGAAATTTCATGCACCAGATTTTATTCCCGTAGTTTTACATAACTTTCGTGGCTATGACAGTCACATCATTGTAGAAGCTTTTGGTGATAAAAACATTAAAGCTAAACTAAAATTGAATAATGTGATAAAATGTATTCCAAATAATTTTGAAAAGTATATGTCGGTGACCCTCGGCAAATTACGCTTTATCGACAGCATGCAATTTATGGCAGCATCATTAGACGAGCTCGTTAAAGGCTGCAGTAATTTCAATAATCTGCGAAGCTGCTTCGGTGAAAACTATGTCGATCTGACAAAAAAGGTATCTTTCCTTATGAGTATCTTGACGATTGGAGCAGATTTAATGAAACTTCTCTACCTAGCAAAGATAAATTTTACTCGCAGCTCAAAAATGAAAACATCAGCGACGACGAGTATAAATATGCACAAGATATGTGGAATAAATTTGCCTGTAAAACATTTGGCGATTATCACGATTTATATCTAAAAACGGATGTATTATTGCTAGCAGATATTTTCGAAAATTATCGTCAGGTTAGTCATGCAAATTACGGATTAGACCCCTGTTGGTATTATTCTGCTCTGGGGCTGTCTTGGGACGCTCTGCTAAAAACTTACAAATTAGAATTAGATCTCTTAACAGATGTCGATATGTTTAACTTTATTGAAAAAGGCATCAGAGGTGGAATTAGCGTCATAACAAAAAAATATGCAGCGGCTAATAATAAATACCTAAAAAATCACGATAAAAATCTTCCGTCGAGTTACATTACTTATCTCGATTGTGTGAATTTTTATGGGTGGGCCATGTCACAGCCAATGCCTTGCGGTGGGTTTCATTGGATAACTTCAAACCAATTTCTTAAAGAAACTGAAAAAAATCTTCCGAAAGATATTTCACACTTTGTTGAAGTTGATCTAGACTATCCCAGTTCGTTACATGATCTACATAACGACTATCCGTTTTGCGCAGAGTCGATGACGATTGATTACAGTTTATTATCACCTGAACAACGAGCAATGACAACGGCAAAATGTTCTATCGTTAACAAGTTAGTTCCAAACTTGTTAGATAAAAGAAATTACGTCATGCATTACAAAAATCTAAAGCAAGCAGTAGATACTGGACTAATTCTGAGAAAAGTCCATCGCGTGTTAAAGTTTAATCAGTCGCGATGCATGGCGGATTATATTGACTTAAATACGAAACGTCGTGCCGTAGCTAAAACCGAATTTGAGAAAAACTTTTTCAAGTTAATGAACAACTCAGTGTTTGGTAAGACTATGGAAAATATACGCCGGAGAGTTTCGATTGAGATCGTTAATGATATCAATCGCAGAAATAAATTAGTTAGCGACGATGGTTTTGTTAGTATGAAAATATTTAATGAAAATCTTGTCGCAATACACGACGAAAGACAAATTTAAAGTTAAATAAGCCAATTTATGTTGGTGTAGCTGTACTTGATATATCAAAGTGGCTGATGTACGATTTTCATTATAATTTTACCAAAAAAATGTGGCCAGATTCAGAGTTGCTATTTACTGACACGGACTCGTTAGTATATAATATAAAATGTGATAATGTCTATCAAGATATTTACGATAATAAAGATTTGTTCGATTTATCAGATTATCCAACTTGTTGTGAATTTCATGATAATTCTAACAAGAATGTTATTGGAAAAATGAAAGATGAGTTTATGTTTGTACCTGTGAGAGAGTTTGTTGGACTAAGAAGCAAAATGTATGCTGTCATGTTAGATGACAATAAACTGACCAAGAAAGCTAAAGGTATCCCTCGCGGATATGTGAAAAAGATGATGCATTTTGAGGATTTCAAAGCGGCTCTTAACAATAGCGTCAGTTTTATTAAAACCAATGTAATTAGGACTAATTATCATAAGCTTGAAACGAATACAGTTATAAAACGTGGACTAAGTAATTTTCGATGATAAAAGGTATTGCAAAGACGGAATTAATACTCTCGCGCTTGGACATTATTTAAGTAATATTGTCTAAGCATCAGAAATAATGTTTGAAAATTTAACATTAGCCGATGGAGTTAATAGCAAAATAAAAAAATAATGGTCAATAATCAACAATTATCATTTGAATTTAATGATGAAGTTTCAGGTATTTGTTTTAGTAAATTTGATAGAATAAAACTTTCTCTTATTAGAACAGACGATAGCGAGTATTTTCCGTATCTCGAAAAATTACGAGACGAGCTTGCACAAAAATATGAAAATTTACATAATCCAATAAGCCAAGGTCAGTACACAAAAATTAATATCGACCTGGACAGATCAAAGGTTTTTGCAAAAGGTAGCAAATATAATCTTAACAAATTAGCAATGAAAGAGCTATTCGAAAGTCGCCGTAAGGTATCTGGCAGAATTAAGTTTCTGTTATATAATTACGAAAACATGTTATACTTAATAGCGAATGTGGACATACTTTCCATAGGATTAGAAATATAACTATATCTATGTCTTAATACTGTTTCAGCTAAGTTTTGTAGTAATCAAACATAGCATATATGTGTGTGATTTAGATTTTAACGTTGCTTTTAGACTGTATTTTTTGGCTATGACAATCAGATGATTAAGCGAGACAACTCTGTCAAGCATAGCTTAGTAACAAACAGTTGTCGTGTTTGTTGTGCTAAGTTAATGTTATGCATAACATATATATAGACAGACCCAAGTTCTATCACAATTGCAGCTGAAAACGTAACTATATATTATTCTGACTCAAAACAAGACATGTGCTTAGTTTCGAGTTATTATTAGACGGCATTATATAGCATGCGAATTTGTAAACTTATCGATTATATTAATGTCTCTTAGCAACATTCACTTACCATCGTCGTCAACGTAATACTGTAGTAGATATGATCACAAAGGAAAATTCTAACTGTCTTTATAGTGTCCAAACGGAATTTCTATACTGTCATATGACCATACAAAATTCCCATAATAACTAAATCAAGGTTAAAGACGGGGAATTTCCTAAAATGACGTCAAAATCAGGTTAAATATAGAGGATTTCCAATGGATTTTTTAGAATATAACGCCCACTCCAAATCAAGGTCAAAGATAAGGAATTTCCAATGGTTTTTTCTTAAAACGCCTACTGAAATAGATTTCCCCAAAATAACGATATATAAAACACAGTTAGAATTTTATTCGTTGTCATTTCTGTTATAGGATTATACGTGAACAGAGGTAAGTGAAAATATTTTTGACAAAATGTTACTATAGAAAGTTTTGGAGGGGTAGGGGATCCTGGATAGTGGAACCTTGTTTACATATAGCTTTAGAAATATCCTTATCAAATAATATATCAACCATGTTATCGATAAATGTCATCACATCATCTGCCCAACCCGTTATTCTCATATCATTTTCAGTCGCGAATAACCACACTGATCCATATTTCGGCGATATATGATAGCCTACTTTTTTAATGCAATCGCTTATTATATTAGATTTTATACCAGTATATGCTGACGCTGCTTTGATCGAATTAAATCTTTTAAAAAATCTATTTGTTAGATCAAATCCAACGTGTCGTATTGGTTTATAATAAGACATTATATATATTTCATTTGTTTAATATAACATTTTGACTAGTAGTAACGAGGATTGATGTATCCTAGCTCAGAGACACCTCGGCCCTAAAGCGTTGTATGTTAACATTTTTGTCAGAAAATGTGTTAACATTTTGAGCTAACAAAGGCTGCTGACAAAAATGTTAACATATAACGTTTTGGGGGGCCGGGGGGTCTCTGAGAGAGGATCATCAATTCCTCATTACTACTATGGCAACTGTTGTCATGGGGGGGGGGGGTAGTGTTATAGAGTGCGTAGGCTTGATTATGCAAGGTAGGTTGTTTTGCACATTGGTTAATATCTGTGCAATCAAATATATGACATTTAGACAATTTACTATTTACTGAGTAACTATTATCACCAATCTGATACTTCCTAGTTGTTTTGAAACATTATGTTTCAGATATGATCACTTATGTTTCTACCACCATATTTAATTACTGATGACCCCTCATAATGTTGTGTCCCACCCATTTCATCCAGTGAATGTTTTGGAGCTTCATTTTTTTGTATTTTAATTGGATTACGCCTATCTTACTTTATTTTTAAGTCCTGTCTATTCTGGAGGAATATAGATGGTCACATTGACCTTTTACTCATTTATTGCGTAATATGATAAGGCCGATATTATATTCCAATCTCAAATTAAAGAGAGATAAATGGTGATAGCAAACAAGGTAATTCCTGAGTAGACATATTTAGTTTAATATTTTGTTTTAATTTTCTGAAATGAAGCTCATATACATAAATGTTGGCTGAAATGTACCACTGATATTGATGGTATACATGAACATACAAACCAATTCAATGCTGACTAATGTAATCATGGACAGGCAGAACTATGCGCACTGCTTGCTTATGCATTCTATTGCAGTACATAGGACTGTCATGTAAACCAAGGGTTGTTATAGAACTCACGGTACTATTGATATGGAAGAATGGGAACCAGTATAGAAATGCGTGAACGTTAACGTTTAGAGTCATTAAAAATTGTCTTCAAAAATTAAATTGGTTTTGTTTCGGAATTTTCATTGTCCCTGGTAAAGAGTTTAATTTGGTACATTTTAGAAATCTTTAGTGAAAACAGCTAGCATTCAGAAAGGCGTCTAATGTTGAAAACTTTCTTTCAAATCCTACCTAGGATGAGTTAGAGTATATGGAAAAGGAGTTACTTGAAGCTTGCCAGACATTATGGTATTTCTAAAGCAAAAACATCTTTAACAATGCACGAGATAAAGAACAGGTTCATTCATTATTTGGTGGAAAAATAAACTGTGGGTAATGGATGTCTTGGGTTTGATTGGTGAGTCTATATCTGGTTTAAAAAGGGAATTAAAGGAATTACAGTTAACAAAATCCCTGATGGAATTGGAATTAAGAAAGCATCAGCTCCAGACAGACCTGATGGAAATGCCAATTCAGAGAGAGATAGATAAGTGAATAAAATCATGCAACGTCAGTGAGATGTGGAGAGAGAGAGAGAGAGAGAGAGAGAGAGAGAGAGAGAGAGAGAGAGAAGAAAAGAAAATGCAATATAGATTGAAAGAATTAGAAATGGCAGAAACCCTATATAATTTTAAAATTAGCTGTTGTGGTACACATATTGGATACCAGCTTGGCACCGCTTTTGTTTTAAGAGAAAGTTGACATCATTGGAAGTCTTTTGGTGAAAACCCCGTGTCTTAATGATTATCTATTCAGGGAGAGTACTAGTGTCAATAATATTTTTAAGACAGTTGTCATGACAGATGTATCTGATGCATGACTGTCGCCATCTTCATTCAGGGGGGCCCCGAGTGGCCGAGTGATCTAAAGCGCTCTCCGTTACGGATCACTGCCATCTCACCTCTGTCTGCGTTGGTTAGAGTCTAAGATTCGGCGAATGTGGATATGTGAGAAAGCTTGCCAGTAGCTTCTCGTGGGTCGGTGGTTCTTTCCGCGGATTTCCCGGTTTCTTCCTCCACCATTAATACTGGCCGCCATGTATAGCCTATCGTGTGCTGAAAAATGGCGTTAAGCCCCACAACAACAACAACAACAACAATCTTCATTTAGGACCAGCTGGGTATCATAAAAGCTCTTTTGGTGAAAGCCCCATAGTGATATAGCCAATGTGATATATATTTAATTTAGTTGTTTGTTTGTTAGTTTTAAATTTTTTCATTCCATTACATGCTATTGATCTTGTCCAGAACTGAGTTCAGTTCTGTGTAACCTGATTGACTTTTTAGATTTTTTTTTATTTCATTGATATAAACAACTAATAATAGAAACAGTGTATCTAGTTGTTGACCTTGTTCCAAAATCAGTGACAGTTTTGGTAAACAACTTTTTAATTTTATTTTAATCTCTATCAGAGTGAGAATCATTAAGTTGAGTCAAGGTCATACCTGGACTACGTGATATTAAGCATATGCCAATTGGTAACAAACTTCTATTTTTTCCAGAAGAATGAACTTTGGACCCTCATCCGGGAATCTGTTTTGCGTCTTAATTAGTCGTATAACTGATGTTTTTGATAAAGGTGTGTCAGTTGGGCTTAAAACACTTGACACGTTAAGTTCTATTATGTTGTGACCAGTTTGGGCTGAATTTTACTTGCTTCAAATTATTGAATTCAAGTGATTATTTTCCCTGAAAATAAAAAAGTACTCTGACAAAATTCTTGGATGAAGACATTTATTGGAATTTATACTGAATTCAAAACTGGAATAATATTTTCTGTGATTCAACAAGTGACAGTTGACACATCTGTACTTCGTAAGATATTACAGACGTCATCGCCTTCAATTTCGGATTTCATCGGGACTCGAACTCAGTTTCATTCAGGACTTTTTATTACTAGGACTTCTATTTTCTAATTCTTGGATTATTTTTGGATTTAATTCGCAAAACCCTAAGTTCTTTTTTTTCTCATTTTTCACATTGTATTCTAGGGAAATAAATTATTTGTTAAATTTTACAAAGCTTGTTGTCTTCACTCTTTTCTGTTACTTATTTTAAAAACATAGACTCGTAACAGAAATGTGGGGGCTAGTCCCGGATACGAATTTTGCAAAAATATTTCAGAAAACTTTGTTTTTGAAATTTAAGATCCCCTAGTTTCAGAATTTTTTAAATCCCCGCATTATTTCACATTTTAGAAAACTTTAGTGAAATCAACAGGCCTTTTTTACAATATCATCTGAAGTAGAGAATGTTTTTGAATTCTACCCAGGAGTGATTATAAATTTTGAAAATGGAAGTACAGCTAAAAATTAGAGAAAAGACAGGTTCAGTTTCAGATAAAAATGATGCAAATGGAAAGAGAGAAGGAAGTAAAACAAATGCAATTTGAGAAAGAAAAACAAGATAGGCAAATGCAAAGAGAAAAGGAAGAAAGGGAATTTCAAACTAGGTTAAAAGAATTAGAGCCGGCAAACGGAAAACACTCCCCTACTTTTGATATTATATGAAATATGAAGTTAGTACTCCTTTTTCTGGAAAACGAAGTAGATCAATATTTTGTTCATTTTGAGAAAATTGCTGAAATTTTGAAGTGGCCAAGAGAGTACTGGACTCTATTATTACAATGTGTACTTGCTAGCAAAGCTCGTGATATTTACATTTCACTGTCACTACAGCAAAGTGCTGACTACGATGTGGTTAAGGACTATATCTTGAAAGATTATGAGTTAGTCCCTGAGGCTTATCGACAAGGTTTTAGGAATTCTAGAAAATCAACCTACCAGACCTATGTCGAATTTGCATGGGAAAAAGCAGGACAATTAGATAGGTGGTGCTCCTCTGAAAAGGTTAATAAAGATTATGAAAATCTCAGACAACTCGTATTACTTGAAGAGTTCAAGAACTGTGTCCATAGTGACATTAAGACTTATCTTGATGAACATAAGATCGAAACCTTGGAAAATGCTGCACGTACTGCTGACGAGTATTCCTTAGCTCATAAAGTTTCTTTTGTACGTAAGTCTCCCACTCAGCCGTCGTCTGGTAAAAAGGTATTTCAGCCTAATACGAGCCCTTCTAAATTTCAATCTGGCGCAACTTTTAGAAATCAAGTTTCTCATAAGCTTGATCAGAAATCCTTGTCTCTTTCAACGTGTACCTATTGCAGGAAGAAATTACACGTTATTTCTGATTGCTACAAATTGAAAAATAAGCATCAAAATCAAGGCAGACCTATTTCAGATGCTCTTATTTCTAAGAGGTCATGGTCACGGTCATGTATTGAAAGCAACACATTTGTTGGGTCTAATAAACCCCAGTCTGATTTTATTATGGAGAATTATGAACCATTCATGTCGAAAGGTTCTATATCAATCTTGGGTGTTTCAGCCAATCCCATCCGTATTAAAATTTTAAGGGACATGGGAGCTTCTCAGAGTCTTTTATTATCAGGTACTTTGCCTTTTTCTGAGAAGTCTTCTTCTAATGAGAGTGTTCTTATTCAGGGAGTAGAGTGCAGCTTTGTTAATGTTCCTCTCCATTATGTACATTTGTCATCAGACTTAGTCTAAGGACCCGTGACAGTCGAAACAAAGTCTTCTTTACCCATTGAGGGCATTCATTTATTACTAGGCAATGATCTAGCTGGAGATAAGGTTGTGGTTAATCCACTTGCAACTGACAAGCCTTTTTTGGATCAGAAAGTCGATCCTACTGAGGCATTCATTTATTACTAGGCAATGACCTAGCTGGTGATAAGGTTGTGGTTAATCCACTTGTAACTGACAAGCCTTGTCTGGATCAGAAAGTCGATCCTATTAAAAAAGAATTCCCTGATTTATACCCAGCTTGTGCAGTTACCAGAGCTATGGCAAAGAAAGCTCTTGAGAATGATGTTGATCAGGAAAGTATTCCCTTAGCTGACACATGTATTGGTCAGGCTTTTGATGAGGTCACTTTCACCCCTTCTTTGGATCAATCAAAGGGTATTGATCACAGTGATCCTCTTTTAATTACTCATTCTCTTTATTCTAATCAGGGTGACAAACGACAATCACTTGTCATCGAACAGGAAAAAGATCCTGAGATCTCCTGTTTGTTTCAAAGGGCCATTGGTGAAACTGAAGCCACAGAAATACCTGTTTGTTATTTCATTAAAAATCTCCCGAGGTACCTGGTGGTGGCGAGTGGTCAGTGAACTATCAAACTGTAGTTCCAAAATCGTACAGACAGGAAATACTTAGTCTGGCCCATGAAACTCCTTTGGCTGGTCATTTAGGGATTAATAAGACTTATCACAAGATCTTGAATCACTTCTATTGGCCAAAAATTAGAAGTGATGTTTGTAAATACTGCAGATCTTGTCATACTTGTCAAATGGTAGGAAAACCCAATCAGAAGATACATAAAGCTCATCTGCAACCTATTCCTGCATTTGACGAACCATTTAGCAGAATTATGGTAGATTGTGTCGGTCCCTTACCTAAGACCAAGTCAGGTAACCTATACTTGTTGACCATAATGTGTGCGTCAACAAGATTCCCAGAGGCAATTCCTCTGAGGAATATTAAAACTAAAACAATAGTAAAAGCTGTGATAAAGTTCTTTACTCAATTTGGCCTTCCCAAATCTGTCCAATCTGATCAAGGTTCAAATTTTATGTCTGGAATTTTCCAGCAAGTTATGTACGAATTAGCCATCCAACAATTCAAATCTTCTGCCTATCACCCTGAGAGCCTAGGGGCTTTAGAAAGATTTCATCAGACTTTGAAAAATATGTATCGGTCATATTGTTTTGATACGGGTAAAGATTGGGATGAAGGCGTTCATTTACTATTGTTTGTTGTTCGGGAATCAGTTCAAGAATCTTTAGGATTCAGTCCCTTTGAACTAGTTTTTGGATGAAGTTGTTACAAGAGAAACTTCTTTCTAATGAAGATACTGAAATCAATCTTCTCGATTATGTTTCCAATTTTAAGTATAAGTTGTCATAAGCTTGTGAGGTTACAAGAGCTAATCTGCACTCTACTCAGTCAAAATGAAAATAAGGTATGATAAAAATACAAAGGAAAGAAGTTTTCAGACTGGTGATAGAGTTCGGGGCTCTCTTGCCCATACCACAAAATCCTCTTCAGGCCAAGTATTATGGTCCTTACACAGTTGAAAACAAAGTAAATGATTTATATTACATCATAAATACTCCTGGGAGGCCAAAACAAACACATAAATATGTTAAAGGAGTATATTGATAGAGATAGCCAGGTAAATCATGCAATTAATTTAGTTGTACCTGCCCCACTCAGTGAGGATTTAAGCGAAGGAATGCAATCGGACTATTGATTTTGGAGTAACAAATCTTTGGAATTCAGAAATTATGAATAATCTGGACCAGAAACTTTCACATTTGCAACAACAAGAAAAGAATGAACTTAAACAGTTATTACTTGAATATGAGCACCTATTTCCAAATGTTCCTACAAGAACAAAATTTACCATGACCTTGAAACTGTAAATTCCACACCTGTGAAACAACACCCATACAGGATGAACCCTCTCAAACATAGACTTGTAACACCAATCATTTTGCAGATGAGTAGAGGTAGCAATGTTTTCAAGATATGACTTTCCATTCAGAAAGAATATCAAAGATATGATTCTCAAGATGGTCAAACATGAGATTGGCAGCATTTTCATTTAAGACCAACTGGACTTCATAAGATGTCTTCTGGTGAAAATCCCCACTTCGATAAAATTTTCAGTTCAAATAGAGTTGTGATAGCACAATTTTACAGATGGCCACCATGGTGGCAATTTTGGACATCGGATTGGCACCAATTTCATTTAGGACCAACTAGACATCATAAGAAGTCTTTCAGTTGAAACCTCCCAGTCGATAGGACTATACCTTCAGAAGGAGTAGCTATAACAAGAGTTTCAAGTCAGTACTCCATGAAGCCAAGGATTAACAATAAGAAAGTTGTGCTAATGGACAACTGACAACAGACCATCCCATGAGCTCCTCTGGTCTTTGACCACTAGAACTAAAAATGTCAATGTGTTCTTCAAGTTTTGACTTCTAAAGGACTGTTATGTCATATTTTCATTTTATTGACGGCAAGATTTGTATTAAGCAGCCAGAAAATGAGAGAAGTAGGAGACCAATAATACAAATGTAAATTCAAGTTTAACCACAAAACAGGAAATCAGCTTAAGGTAAAATACAAAAATAAAATTCACATAAATTTGTTCAGACAGATTTTAAACAAACAAAAAAAGAGAGAAAGAAATGAAAACATGGAATGTACTGCATACATGGAATTCACAATTGGTAAGAAACCAAACTGTATGACAGTATCATATCTGGAATAAAAAAGGTCAGGAATATTGAATTAATATTAAAGTACAATATTTTCTCATTTTTACATGGCAAATGTTCTTCTCCATATACATACAGTAAACAAACATCATTATACAATAAAGAAAATGCTGGTTCATTATGAGGTCAGTTTGTAAAAGTACAATTTTTGATGAGATTTTGGATCAATTCTCAACACACTCTTTTGATGCTGGAGAGAGAGAGAGAGAGAGAGAGAGAGAGAGAGAGAGAGAGATCGAGATCTAAAGATTGATTTGGCTCAATATTTTCCAAACACAGCACTAAAACTACAAATTCAAACTCAAAGCCCAAAATGTTAACAATTTCTTTTCATGCTTATAACAAAGTTAAAATCATACCATTTTATGGGATTTGCTAAGTTTATTTATTCTCATCTTGTTTGCAATTTTTTTTTATACAGGTTCTCTATGAGTCTTTGATCTTATTATCACTAAGTCCTGTTTAAGTTACATGTTAAGACAAGAGTGCCATGAATGTCCCATTATATATCCACCCCTTGTTTAAATTCCATGTTAAAACCCTGAATGTCCCATTATATATCCACCCCTTGTTTAAATTCCATGTTAAACCCCTGAATGTCCCATTATATATCCACCTCTTGTTTAAATTCCATGTTAAAACCCTGAATGTCCCATTATATATCCATCCCTTGTTTAAATTCCATGTTAAAACCCTGAATGTCCCATTATATATCCATCCCTTGTTTAAATTCCATGTTAAAACCCTGAATGTCCCATTATATATCCACCCCTTGTTTAAATTCCATGTTAAAACCCTGAATGTCCCATTATATATCCATCCCTTGTTTAAATTCCATGTTAAAACCCTGAATGTCCCATTATATATCCATCCAAGGTTCAAGTTCTTTATGTTGGCACTAGTAGGGCATGACTGACTCTGGGGATTCACCAACTGATCTTAACAACCTTGGCTTCTGATCAAGGTTTGCAGTCTTGAACTACATATGCTGTGCTGAAACCTTCATTTTCTTATTAGACATACTGTTACTATGACCTTTATACCTTCATTTTTCTATTAGACATACTGTAACTATGACATCTGACCTTTAGACCCTCATTTTCCTATTAGACATATAGACATAATGTTACTATGACATCTGACCTTTATACCTTCATCTTCTTATCAGACATACTGTTACTATGACATCTGACCTTTAGACCTTCATTTTCCTATTAGACATACTGTTACTATGACATCTGACCTTTATACCTTCATTTTCTTGTTAAACATACTGTTACTATGACAGCTGACCTTTAGACCTTCATTTTCTTACTAGACATATTGTTACTATGACATCTGGCCTTTATTCCTTCATTTTCTTATCAGACATACTGTTACTATGACATCTGACCTTTAGACCTTCATTTTCTTATCAGACATACTGTTACTACGACATCTGACCTTTAGACCTTCATTTTCCTATTAGACATACTGTTACTATAACATCTGACCTTTATACCTTCATTTTCTTATTTGACATACTGTTACTATGACATCTGACCTTTATACCTTCATTTTCTTATCAGACATACTGTTACTACGACATCTGACCTTTAGACCTTCATTTTCTTATCAGACATACTGTTACTACGACATCTGACCTTTAGACCTTCATTTTCCTATTAGACATACTGTTACTATGACATCTGACCTTTAGACCTTCATTTTCTTATCAGACATACTGTTACTATGACATCTGACCTTTAGACCTTCATTTTCTTATTTGACATACTGTTACTATGACAGCTGACCTTTAGACCTTCATTTTCTTATCAGACATACTGTTACTATGACAACTGACAGCTAAACCTCAATATCAATGTGTCTTTATAACCCTAAGTACAAGCAGTCCACAAATTGTAGTCAAGGGACTTACTTTACAGTGCAATTTATTGTGAAAAACCCATTTCTTTTGTGTCACAGTAATCCTGATCTTTTGTGAACCCAAAATCAATAGGTCTCTTCCATACCTTAAGTGCAAGCTCTCCATAAATTCTGGTCAAGGTACATAGTCTAGAACTGAAGCTATTATGTAAAACCATTTTTCTTCTTTCAGCCAAAAGAACTATAACTTTTAATCTTTTGACTCTAAAATCAAATTATTTCTTTCTCAGCCAAAGTGTAAACCACATTCCCATCATAAACTTTGGTGACTTTACATAGTCAAGAACTGAAATTTTGGTGCAGAAACCATTTATCATATCAGTGATCTTCAACTCTGACCTTTTGACATCAAACTCAAATGACTTCTACCTTCTCCAAGTGGCTGCTATTCACAAAGTTTCAAGTATGTGATGCAGAAGTAAAATTATGCAGAAATCATTTGTCAGTGACCTTGACTCTATCCAATATCGATTCAAAATTAGAGTATGCTTCTTCCTTACCCTAAGTGCAAGCCATCCACAACATTTGGTCCGGGTTGTGATGCAGAACTAATGCTGTTGTGCAGAAACCATTGTTCTTTTGGTTACAGTTACTCTGAACTTGATCTGTTGATTCCAAAATCAACAGCATTCTTTGTTACCTAAGTGGAAACAACTGACAAAATTTGATCCAATTCTGTGATTTAATGCTAATGATATTGTGTGGAAATCATTACTCTTCATCCAGTCACAATGAACTTGAACTTGACATTTTGACATCAAATTTGATTTGCTTCTTTCTAACCCTAACTTGCAAGTTATGTACCATATTGGACAAATTATTGTGCAGAAACAAAATAGTGAACAGGCAGACTGATGCACAATGTCATAACAAAATACACTATGCCTTACAGAAGGTTTGAGAATCCAGTCTCAGATCTAATGATATTACAGACTGTTTTGCTTTATCTAATACAAAATATGAAACATCTCACACCAATGTTCTGTTTTATAATTCTGAGTCATTATAACTAAAATCAACATTTAGATACCTAGAACATGTAAAAATATCCCAAGTTTGAAAATAAACATAACTTTACACTTTATAAGAACATAAAAGTGAGATATCATGCAAGCATAGTAGACCATGTTGTAATGAAAACAATGAATCAAAATGGACAAAATCCCTATGCCATGATAGTGGTTATTTTCTCCAAAAGAAAAACAAAACAAAACAAGAGGTGTAAATCACTAAAAAATTAAACAAAAACAGAAAAACTAATTGAACTAATCTCATCTATAAATATAAACATTAAAACTTTACAAAAGCTCATTTTATTTGACTTGAAATTTTGATTCTGGCTTGTTTGATTTTATTAGTTTTAATATCCAGAAATGCTTTCATCAGTTTTCACTGTGACACTATGAATGCATCTGACTAAATAAGATTATGCTGAACTTTCCATGAGATTGATTCAATTCATTCAACTATTTTTAATTTTTAAACCTGTATATCCATGCAAACCTTATCATATCCATTTTCAGTTCAGGTCAATGGCTTGTCTATGATAATCACATAACATCTTAGCAAAGGTCACATGTTTTCTTAGTTAAAGTTGCATGATTCTATAATTGTGCAAATTATTCAATTTGTGGTTGAAGAATCCGTTTCAAAATGTTTGGCAACCTCTAGGTATGTCCCTAATTGACCAATTAGCAAATTGCATTGTTTCTATGGTGTTCACCTTTCTCTAAAATATACTACTCATCTAGCCTTCCAGCACACAATTGCATGAAGTTAGTAATTATTACCATGACTTATTTTGGGATTCAAATTCATGTGGCATGCATAATGTTAGCAAAGCCATTCACTTTCAATGGAAATGGATAGGATGGTTTTGGCACATCATATAAAAGTTATTTACAAATTCAAAATATCTGAAGAATTTAATCATTTTCTTCCAATTTTTAGCAATACCACAAATGCATATGGGTACAACCTGCAGATGTAGATGGGGTAAAACGTGCAGATGGGGTACAACCTGCAGATGTAGATAGAGTACAATCAAAAGATGTGGATGGGTTACAACCTAAAGATGTAGATAGGGTACAACCTAAAGATGTAGATAGGGTACAACTTAAAGATGTAGATAGGGTACAACTTAAAGATGTAGATAGGGTACAACCTAAAGATGTAGATAGGGTACAACTTAAAGATGTAGATAGGGTACAACTTAAAGATGTAGATGGGGTACAACCTAAAGATGTAGATGGGGTACAACCTAAAGATGTAGATAGGGTACAACTTAAAGATGTAGATGGGTTACGACCAAAAGATGTAGATGGGGTACACCACATAGATGTACATGGAGTACACCGTACAGATGTACACCATACAGATGTACACAGGAAACAACATACAATGTAAATGAGATACAACATACAGAGCATCCAGGACATAACTTTATACTTCAGAGCTTGACAAAGCTCAAACCTTCCTCTTTTGACAAGAAAATGGTTACGTTACTAGTAAAATATCTTGATTTTATGGGTAATAACTAAAAATGGAAGTATACAAAATTTAACTTTTCCTATCATTGGATACAAGTGATAAATATGTTAATTGAAAATCACCCAATTCACAATTGATTTTTTCACCCCAAGTACACCAAAAGTAAACAGTCTGAAAACTCATACTATGATTTTATCTTTTCTCTGATATCCTCAGATAATGGCAATAACATAACAGTAACATCAAACTTATGATGATTAAAAGCAATGGTACTCCACATCCACACCTTATAAGGTCCATATAATAGCACTAGAAGGTCCATATAATAGCACTAGAAGTCCCTATAATAGTACTATAAGACCCATATAATAGCTCAAGAAAGTCCCTATAATAGCACTAGAAGGTCCATATAATAGCACTTGAAGGTCCATATAATAGTACTAGAAGGTCCATATAAAAGCACTAGAAGTTCCCTATAATAGCACCATAAGGTCCATATAATGTACTATAAGGTCCATATAATAGTACTAGAAGGTCCATATAATAGCACCATAAAGTCCATATAATAGCACTATAAGCTCCATATAATAGCACTATAAGGTCCATATAATAGTACTAGAGGGTCCATATAATAGTACTAGAAGGTCCATATAACAGTACTATAAGGTCCATTTAATAGTACTAGAAGATCCATATAATATCACTAGAAGGTCCATATAATGGCACTATAAGGTCCATATAATAGCACTGTAAGGTCCATATAATAGCACTATAAGGTCCATATAATAGTACAAGAAGGTCCATATAATAGCACTAGAAGGTCTATATAATAGCACTAGAAGGTCCATATAATAGCATTATAAGGTCCCTGTAATAGCACTATAAGGTCCATATAATAGTACTAGAAGGTCCCTATAATAGCACTAGAAGGTCCATATAATAGCACTATAAGGTCCATATAATAGCACTATAAGGTCCATACAAACGCACTATAAGGTCCATATATTAGCTCGTCAGTCCTTATAATAGCACTAGAAGGTCCAAAAGATTAAACAGAATAAAGCAGATTTGTACAAAATGAAGAAAGCACCTGCATGTCAAGACCACAAAATCAAAGCGTGCATCATGTGACATTTACCCCAAAGTACAATGTTTGAAAGAGAATGCTGCAGAATGTGGAATGAGGAAGCCTGCTATAGAATGCATTGCCTTACTGTCATAATGATCTATCCCAAGCATAAGAAAAATGCAAGTAATAGTTTAAGAAATATGAGCAAATAAAAAAACTTTAATCAAAAGCCTTAATACTTATTTTTTTTATCTCTAACCTTGAACCCAAAGTCAAAAGGTCAAGCCAGCCTGCCACAAAATGAAGTGCCTTAGCTGTCTTCATCCCAAATATAATGAAAATGTATCATGAGTTTAGGAAATTGAAGTAAAAAATCCTGAACCAAAATCTTGATGAAAGGTTTATATGTGACCACAAGGCAAGTGAGGCAAGTAAGCATGTCACAGAATGAACTGTCTTTGATTGAAAGTATTCACTGCATATATGATGAGAATCTATGATGGAGTTTAGGAAGTACACGCAAATAAAGAACTTTAATCAAAACCTCAACAAACTATGACAGGGTTTAGGAAGTACATGCAAATGAGAACTTTAATCAAAACCTCAACAAACTATGACAAAGTTTAGGAAGTACATGCAAATGAAGAACTATAATCAATACCTCAACAAACTGTTGATGCCACTGTTGCCACCAGCTGAAAAGTGAGTTGGATAAAAGCTGAATTGAAAACACGTAAAATCGGAAAATGGTCTTTTTTGACAACTATTTAATTAAAGCTCATCATTTAAAAAATCACACCTACTACTAATCTTACATAACAAGATTCAAGTCAAATTACACAAAACTTTTTCAAGTCAAATTACAACAAACTTTTGGGGGGCATACCAGTCATTTTTAGTTTGTCATTCATGTAAAATAACTAGATTTCAAAACTTACAAGTGTTTTTAGAACATTTTTAATTCCTTTGACTGTAAAGAATAATCAAGAATAAGCAATGAACACACAAACCACCAAGTTCACAGAACTGTGGCAGTGGCGTTATCCTACCAAGGGGAGGTAACCTTACTGTCAAGAGTATGATGATTTCAAGCATTCAGTGAAGACCACAGCACATTATATAAAGGCAAATCTGGGTCTGCTATGTGAACAGGAAGATATGAGACAAACACAGGTAAATATTGTATCTTTAGGTATCAGCCTAAATGCACTATCCACAAAGGATACAAACACAGGTAAATATTGTATCTTTAAATATCAGCCAAATTCCAATATCAACAAATTATATAAACAAGAAACCAAAATCTGAATCCCATTTAGCATATATTTTCAATACAACATAAATTTATCGTTGAAAATTTATTTTGATTCAGGGTTAAACTATTCAACCAATGATTGTTTTATCAAGAATTTGTATATCAGCCTTGTAAACCAGATGAACAAAGTTAGACTGTACCTAATGTAGATTAAAAATTGACCAAGCTTAGACTGTGCCTTTGTTGATTACTAATTGACCAAGGTTAGACTGTACCTACTGAAAATTACCAACTGACCAAGGTTAAACTATACCTATTGTAGATTACCAAATGACCATGGTTAGACTGCACCTATTCTAGATTACCAATTGACCAAGTTAGACTGGTCTATTGTAGATTGCCAATTGACCATGGTTAGACTGCACCTATTATAGATTACCAATTGACCAAGGTTAGACTGTACCTATTGTAGACTGCCAATTGACCATGATTAGACTGCACCTATTATAGATTACCAATTGACCAAGGTTAGACTGTACTTAATGTAGATTACCAATTGACCAAAGTTAGACTGTACCTATTGTAGATATCCATTTGACCATGGTTAGACTGCACCTATTGTAGATTACCAAATGACCAAGGTTAGACTGTACCTATTGTAGATTACCAACTGACCAAGGTTAGACTGCACCTATTGTAGATTACCAACTGACCAAGGTTAGACTGTACCTATTGTAGATTACCAATTGACAAATCTGCCAAAGTTTGCCTATCTAGGTAAAACTGTAGATTACCAACTGATCAATGTTAGACTGTACCTATTGAAGATTATGAATTGACAAATCACCTAACATTCACCTATCTAGGTTAGACTGCACCTATTGTAGATTACTAACTGATCAATGTTAGACTGTACCTACTGAAGATTATGAATTGAAAAAATCACCTAAAATTCACCTACCTAGGTTAGACTGTACCTATTGTAGATTACCAACTGACCAAGGTTAGACTGTACTTAATGTTAATTATCAACTGACCAAGCTTAGATTGTACCTGTTATCGATTACCAATTGAGAAACCACCCAAAATTCACTTATCTAGGTTAGAATGTACCTACTGTAAATTACCAATATACCATTGTTAGACTGTACCTACTGTAGATCACAATTGTCAAATCACTCAAAATTCACCTATCTAGCACCAGCTATTAGTCTACTGTTCTTTAGCACAAAATTCAACAGGCTGCAAACGTGTTTTTGGCACAAGGTGTGATCTTTTACATGATTACATGTGATGTGTTAAGCTTGTCTAAGATGATGTCTGTTGCCCTAATTGTTAGACACATGGTAAAATTGTGCTATGTCAAATGTATTAATGCAGTCTTTATTAACTTTGTTATTTTTCATCCATATTTCACAAAGAACTTCAATTTTACAGAAAATGTAATAAGCAAGCATGGTTATCCCGAGTTTGGTGATTTGTCAATTTTCCTTTGGATACCAATAAAAAGACAATTCCTCTTTACTTCAAACTATGCTACCATAGTTATTCTAATAGAAGCCCCCTCCCCTTTCCCACACTAAAAGAATTTCCTACCTTATTGAATCTTATAGGTCCATATATATCCATTATGGTATGTCCAAATAATTAAAACAGTACCTGAATAATCCAAGGACTGTTAGAAAAATCAAAACAACTTAATTTATGAATGTTTTCAGTCAAACAAAGATGTATGGTATTCAGCATCCCCCCCCCCTTGGTTATTGCACACACACACACACCCTGGGGGGGGGAGCATCTTTTAGAATAACTACAGTATTTGTTTATATATACTGAGACATGAGGTATGTTTAAACAATGCTAAATACATCCGAGTCATGATGCTCAGAATAAATCAGACTGGATATGTCTGACAAAGTGAAATGTGTGAAAAGTTACAGCTTTCCCTCGAGAATGAAATCATTGGGGTTTTTTAAATTCAAAGAAAACAACTGTCATCACTACAATGATTCGTAACAGAGGAAACTTATATTCTGCTTACAATTAATTGTGCAAGAAGCAGTCAAGCCACAATCAGATACTATGTTAAGTACTTTGAAATCACTTTTATTCCTGCTCAACCAATTTCCATGGATCTAGTGGTTGCATTTAAAAACCAAACAAAATATAGTTCAGATTGGTGAAGAAACTATTACCCTGCTCCATCCATGAATTAAAGTGAAGATGAAAATATCTTTTTTTTAAAAAACATAAAACTAACAACCATAAAATTAGATAAATTCATAGTATATATTTATCTAATAACATTAAGACAAATATCTTGGAGAAATTGAGGCTGTGATTCAATGTCTGGAATACAAGTTTTAGAGTGAACATTTTTATTTCCATTAACACATACCTGATCATAACACATCAGGAGCACATCTGCTACCATGGAAATTCAGCCTTCCCAAACTAAAAATAAACATTTACCAAGTGTTTTGGCTGAATTACCAACAGAAGTGAGAAAAAGTTATTGGCTTGACTATGTGGAACCTGACTAGAGTGGTCATCTCTTGGATGTGGGGATTTGCACCAAATCCCATCTTAAAATGTCAGTTACTACTGGCGTTGATATGCTTTCTTAAATAGGGTATACAAGATGTCAACCCAAATTGATACAGTCTGAATTGGCTGATTCAACTAGGAAAGGGAATCCACTTGGTCACTGAGCCAGCTTGTGATGTGGTGGACTTGAATGTAAATTATTTTACAATAAACCACTGATAAACATCCCAAACTAGAAAGCAGAAATCTGGAGACATGTTTACCCCCTACCTTCAGATTCAATTGTGCACGCTGTTTCTGTATGTTTCTTGCCATGATTCAACTGCATTCACTATGTTTTTATCCACAGGTTGGGATGGATATGTGTGAGAGTGTTCTGAAAAGGAAAAAAATTATGCATTACTTCATGGAAGGTGGGTAAAAAGAGGGCAGAACTGCCTGTCTTGTTGCTGCAGATCATGATATCCAGTGGCTGATCCTGCAAGAGGATGTTTGCCATAGCCAAGTGAGGTTCTTACTGATGATGTGATGGAACTTCGTAGTCTGAAACTATACTTCATCTAGACAAGTAGATACATTTTTGGCCTCCAGTGACAGAGGAGAATCATCTGTAGCTGTATTAAGAACAAGTGACCCAGGATGAGATCTACTGCATTCAGGAAACCAAAGATTAAAAGAAATTCCCAGGCTGAAATTTGATTCTCCAAGCAGATAGGCCCCTGGGTGGCCAAATGGTGTAATGTACTTGTTTTTATTGATTAATTGCCAATAGCTTCCTCTGGATCAGTGGTTCTTTCCTGGGTCTTCCTCCACCAAATATACAGAATGACATGTATAGGCTATCATGTACTGAACAATGGTGTTAAACCCCACAAACCACAACCACTCCATGCAGACTGTAAGAATTACTGAGATGATTTTCAAGGTACATTCCTAAGGGAGACAGAAACTCCATACCCAAGTGAATGAAATGTTGAGATGAAATGAGATCAAATTAGTCCTTGCTAATAAGTATCCAAGGTGAAGCAGACAGGATACCCTTTCTTAACTCAAAGATAGCTGTTGCTTTTATAGCTACAGCTTGTCATCTAGGTAGTGGGATCTCACACAGGTAGAGGCAGCTTGGTGGTGTGGACAAGACTCCATGACTTTTTTAAGACCAGGAACTGATATTCAAACCAAACAGGACTGCACATAATTTATACATTGTCCCTATATGCAAACCACAGGAATTTCCTGCCAACGAGAATGTGAAAGTATGCATTTTGGAATAACTTATGTCCCTGTATGTGAACCACAGGGGTTTTCTGTTAATGAGAATGTCAATGTATCCACCTTGAAGGTTTGGGCCAACTATAATGTCTCATTGAGAACTGATTCTGTCTCCATTCTGAAATGTGGTGTTCAATGAATTGGCTGAGAGATGTCTGGAAAAAGCATGCCCTTGGTTTTGGACACTAAAAAAGTCTGGAGCAAATTTTTTTGGAAGTAGCATTGTGAACAATCTCCATGACCTTGTCATATTGAGAATGTTTATCTCTTTCAGCAAAACATCTGTCTGTACAAGTCTCATGGTGTGTATGTAGCAAAGAAAGTCCTTGACAATTGGAGGGGCAAGGAACATATCTGGCAGCCATCAGAAATAACTGGAAACTGTAATGAGTCATCAGATAGTTGCTCCCACTCTGTGGCCAAGTCTTGGAGTCTCTCCCCGCCCCCAGGAAGTCAGACAATGGGGATGTATACATGGCAGTATACTCTATGGGAAGTTTGTCAGGAAGAGACACTTGTTTGAGGTTGATCCATATTTCTCCATTTTGTTATCACTGATATTTAAAACCTGAGTTTATTAAGGGCAAGGGTTTTGGAGGATAGTTTTCCCCCTTTGGTACGCCTAAGGGGGTCCTTCCTGTTTTTCTGATTTTTTTGGGGTCACAATATCTGGGCTCTGGGTCAACAATGTTTGCCTCTGTGATAGCCTGTTTCCTGACCTACTTGATCTGGTAATGGAAAAGAATGTTTGAAAAAAGTCATCGCTGTGTGAGAATGGTAAGTGGGATCCTTGTTGGAAGAATTTCAGCTGTGCTTAGACTGATGGAAAAAACCATAAATACCAGGTCCAGCATCTACCCTATTGCTTCAACATTTCAAACCATGAATGAGAAGCATGTCTGATCCATAGGTTTTGGTGTTCCCTGGCTTGGAATGCCTCGCTCAAATGATTGGACTTCAGTGCAAAAACCCTCTTTGTGAAATTTGATTGGAGTCACTAATACAAAAATTAAGGCCTTGGAAACTTGCCTCTTGGAGCCACATTTCTAAGCAATGCTGGGTGTCAGCAATATACTCGGACTGTGGTTGTTGTTTTAAGATGGCTGTTCTTTCTTAACTAAGAGATTGATGGATGTGGGAACTTTATATAAGGCCACAGACGCAGCAGGTCCATCATACTTCCAGTGCTGAGAACATTAACTGATTATGGTGCTAGTAAAACTGGGTGTCTGGATCAGATCCAGGATTGGAACAGGCCTGGCTAATGGTACAATTGGGCCACCATACCATATTAGTAATGGTCCAAACATAGTACCATGGACCATACCATATTAGTAATGGCCCAAATATAGTACATGTACCATGAACCATGCCATACTAGTAATGGCCAAAATACAGTACCATGAACCATGCCATATTAGTAATGGCCCAAATATAGTACCATGGGCCATGCCATATTAGTAATGGACCAAATATAGTACCATGGGCCATATCATATTAGTAATGGCCCAAATATAGTACCATGAACCATACCATATTTGTAATGGCCCAGATATAGTACCATGAACCATGCCATATTAGCAATGGCCCAAATATAATACCATGAACCATGCCATATTAGTAATGGCCCAAATATAGTACCATGAGTCATATCATATTAGTAATGGCCCAAATATAGTTCCATGGGCCATACCATATTCTGTCTGCATCAGCAAAAGAAATGTTTGGTTGATGCTGCATGTGAAGCTGGAGATGGCCAAGACTGCCAAAATTTTCTTCAGAAAGGGCTTTCTGGATTGAGTAAAAAAGAAATGTCAATGGCTGCAGTATCAGTGCCAAAGATGATGGTGTCTTCATTCTTGATTGTGCACTTCTTAGCTCTCTCATTCACCAGTGTTAGATGTTTGACAGCAAGAGTCATCCATACATCCTTAGATCAGTATGAGCACACATCACAAATATGGCCCAAATAGCACCCCTTAAATTTATACAGGCAGAAAGTTCAACTTTGGCCAGCTTGAAAATGTTTGCAAACCATGCATTTAATCTTGCCAATTGTGTCGACACCTGTAAACAGAAAGTGCTGAACAAATGCATACTTAGGAGAAATCAATTAATTTACTGTGATGGGGATGCAATAAACAAAGCAAAATGCCAAAGGAAATCACTGGAATGCCATTTTAATGTCAATTATTTGACAGAACTTCCAAATAGGGTTGAATACCAAGCTGAATTTAAAGTATGAGAGATCTCAGTACAGGAAATTAAGATGGTACTGATAAATTTATCAGATAACCAAGTAAAATAATTCAAGAGCAACTATTTACCTATTATGCCACAATACCGCAAGACAGAAAAATAGCTGGAGTATACTGAAAAGAAAAGAGAAATTTTCCAATAATCGTTCAAATGATGAGAAGGTACAGACAAATTCAGTACAACATGTACTGATGAAAGAGCAAGCTGACAGGGCACAAGTGGAACTAATAATGGACTACTGATGGGATTTAGCAGCAATCCTTTTATCCATGGAGAGAACATTCCAGTTTGACTTCTGCCTTAGCAAGCTGATGACTATAAAACAAGCTAAAAGACATGGAAAATGTCATTCTTAACTTGATACAGGTGAAGTTATGAGGCAGTAGATGCACTCCTGATCTGTCATGATCAGGTAACATTTCTGAAGAAGAAACAGTATAGTCAGACTTTCTGCAAGTATTTAAATTCAAAATGTCATGATAGAATTTCACTTTAAATTTGTACTGACACTAATCAGACTTACTGTAAGTATTTTTTAAATTCAAAATGTCATGACAGTATTTCACATTAAGTTTGTACTGACACTA
This sequence comes from Megalonaias nervosa, assembly GCA_016617855.1. Lineage (NCBI taxonomy): Eukaryota > Metazoa > Mollusca > Bivalvia > Unionida > Unionidae > Megalonaias > Megalonaias nervosa. The sequence continues at coordinate 63,464 of JAECUM010002515.1, forward strand.
AATAGACTTAATGCAAATAATTAAATTCAAAATGCCATGAGAGTACTTCACATTAGGTATGTACTGACACTAAACAGACTGCAAGTAATTAAATTCAAAATGTCACAACAGTATTTCACATTAGGTATGTACTGACACTAAACAGACTGCAAATAATTAAATTCAAAATGTCACAACAGTATTTCACATTAAATTTGTACTGATGTTATGATTATTATCAGTCACATGGCTTTCAAATAAACCTTCAGAAAAACCAATTGGTTCACAGTTCAGCACGCTTCACAGTTGAATATGTGGTTCACAGTTCAGCATGTGTTTCACAGTTGAATATGTGGTTCACAGTTCGGCATGTGTTTCACAGTTGAATATGTGGTTCACAGTTCAGCATTTGCTTTATAGTAGTTCTGCATGGACATGATCTTTTTGCATATATATGTACTTATTGTTTACCTCTTTTACATGGTGACTTGTTTAAAATAAATAAAGATACTTCAATTATCTGTACAGATTGTGAAGAGTGGTTTGTATGTGCAGAGAATTAAAAATTAAATTGTAAATACTCTTTGTTCAAAATATTTGATATTAAAAATTTTAAAATACAGCTATGAGTCACATAAAGACTAAATGATTGCCTATTTGTTATCTAATGTGCATCAAGACTGACTATTCAAAAGAATACACAAGACTGACTATTAGCTATTCAAATGGATACACAAGACTGACTATTAGCTATTCAAATGGATACACAAGACTGACTATTCAAATGGATACACAAATTCTCAGATGGTTTAATATCAGATCTATGATATTAACAATTTGCTAAAAATATATTAAACACTTTTAAACGTAAGTAAACCTATATGCAGAAATATGACAGTACACAATTTAATTATTGAAATTTTTCATAAATTATTTGCAAGTTTATCTACAAATACAATGGACATATATTCACTCTTTCCCTGTTGATAATGCCTTTCTAGTATACATTAAAAACTAAGTACTATAAGGGAAGATTTTCTAAAACCTCCTAAACACAACCAATGTAAAGGGTGACCAACTGTATTGTTAGTCCAGGTACCTAGAATCTCCCCTTACAGATTCATAACTTTAAAAACTGTTATAATTTCTTCTAACTGAAACAAAACTTTAAATATTGTTTTGAAATGTTAAACAAAAATCTTCACAATTACTATATGCTCAAAATATGTAGTCAAATTCAAGAAGAAAATTATGCTGTTTGCAGAATTTCTTCAGCTTGAATAGGAATGAGAGTCTTCAAGTTGTGCAATAACATGAAATGAATTACATATTTGGAATATTTGGAAATGATATTCCTATTAAGAGACTCAATTAACATAATTGTCATAAAGTCTATTCTGTAGATTGATATGTTATGAGATAACTCAAACAACAATGTAATGCACTTCCGACTCATTTATGCATACACTCAATAAATAACAAAATTTTATTTCTCTCTCAAATAAATAAGTAGTGTCTATTCTGTACAAAAAAAAATTAAAATGCAATGCACAACCAATTTATTTATCAGTTAAACTGAACAATTACAAAAATTTTATGTTATGTTTGGAATATTTATTAAATGCAGCTTAATGCAAAACTCTAAATAAATGCATTTTCATATTGTACACAATTCTTTGTATTTCTGCTTGTATATAATATATCTGTATTGAAATAAATTAAAATATCAGGAAATTCTATACAATCTCAAAAATCAGTGGACAAAAAACATTTTTTTAATTGGAATACAAAAACAGTATTTACCTCCATAACTGTTAACACAAAGAAAAAGGCAAATGAAGAACTGATTTATAACTCTCTATACACACTTAATTCTGCATCCATATAAAAATTAAGAACATACAAAACCAATCTAATATTTTAACAGGACTGTAAAACTCACCATCAATACAAAGAACTTGAAATGTCTTTTTGATTTTAACATGCTAGTACTTCAGTAACACCATTTTGATTAAGAAAATGAACAATTATCCTCAATTATCATTTCAAATATATAAATGTCACTGAAATAAATGCTTTAAAAATGACAAGAAAAACAATACGCACAATGATTTTAAGAAAAAAAAAACCTCATTTTAAATTTAGTCCTAAATATGAACCATGGGGGTGAGTGGGTGGGTGGGTGATTTACATAAACTTGTATATTCATCACACCATAGCAACTAGGACAATTCTCTTCCCATGTATGAAATAAAGCCAGTAGCTTGCTTAATAGATGGCTGGACCTAAATTGGTAATTAAAGATGACTGGACAAACTGTAATTAAAGATGACTGGACAAAACAGTAATTAAAGATGACTGGACAAAACATTAATTAACGATGACTGGACAAAACAGTAAAGATGACTGGACAAAACAGTAATTAAAGACGACTGGATAAAACAGCAATTAAAGATGACTGGACAAAAACAATAATACAAGATGCTGGACAAAAACAGTAATGCAAGATGACTGGACAAAAACAGTAATTAAGATTGTAAAGATTAGGCTACTTTCAATACTTTCAAAAGAAAATATATTAAATATCAGAGATGCCCATCATCCCAAATTTGGCGTGAATGTCCTGAGTTGCTGAGCCTGTTCATGAATCACACCACTGTACAAAAAAATATTTTTTGTAAACAAATAGAACGAAAGAAAAATTTGGCAGAAGTTGAAGTCATATACAAATATTTTCAGTCCTTTCAAGTCTTTTCCGGTAATTTGTAACATATCATCAGTTTCCAGCATACAACTAGAGTGTTTTCAGTCCTTTATGGTAATTTGTGACATAAGACCAGTTTCTGGCATATAAAGTGCCCTTATAATCAGAACAGTTTGTCTGATTCGTTCAGTCTCTTCTGGTAATTTGTATCATTGATCAGATCTGTGCCATTATTTGGAATGGTTCATTTCACTTGATTGTGTTTTCTTCAGGATGCACTGTTTTGTTGTTTTTTTTCTGTTTCTTTTGTCAAAATTAGATTTCTGCACATTTGTGTTTACTTGCGAACTATAATCAGCAGTGTTTCTATAAACCTTTTGTGTCTGCCTTGACTTTAAAATATCATACAGTGATTTTTAAGCCCATCCTGAAAGCTAAATGGTATCCAATTTAAAATGTCATAGTGATTTTTAAGCCCATCCTGAAAGCTAAATGGTATCCAATTTAGTTAAATTTGTCATTTAAAAAAATGTCCTTAAAGATACAAAAATCCATCAGTTCTGAGAATGGAAAAATTCCTCCCAAAAATTGAGAGTGCTGAAAATGGAGCCATGCAGTGTGATCCGACCATTTGCCATGTGGAAACAATTTTGGAAAAGGACCTTTTGGCAACGCTTTAAAGAGCTAGTAGCAGTTTGGAGGACAATTAAAAGAATACACAGCTGTGTACTGTAGTGTTATATAACTGCACGTGGACATATTTTGTAATGTTTTTAAATGATTTAATAATTCTTCTGGCTTCCACATGGAATTTTTATTTGCTGAGGTTAAGTGTCACAAATGTTTCAATAGAATCATGAATTCTTACCCTTTTGTCCCTAATTTCTCTCGTTGGTAAGAGACATCTTTGAAATATATATATGCTGATTTGGCAGTCAAGTCATATCTGTTGTAACACATACTGCTCTACTTATATATGGGTCTATGCTGTTTGTCTTTGCATTATTGTTTTAGATAATATTCAATGGTTAGGTGTAATGAGAATTTACTGTGAAAATGTAATCCATAATTGAAGGGAATTAACTCAGTCCTCTTATGTTCACCCAATGTTACCACACGGCAGTGTTCGGAAGGCTCTGCATTTATATTGATAATAAATGATTTTAAAATTAATTAAGCTGCAATAAGGCTGTAAGATCAATCAAAAACTTTGAATACAGGCATATTCTGCATTTGCTCATGTGTAATACATGCAAATGTAAACTCGGTGACAAGATCTGCCATCACAAAATGCATGGACTAATCAGGGACTAATGTTGTTCTCCCTACAAACAATTAAAATGGAACAAAAACCCTTCTCTTCCCACAAATCATATGATGCTAGGTCTGGGTCAATGTTGTCGACCCTACTTGGGATTGAACAAGTGCAGATTCTGTTCCACCCACCCATCTGGATCTATGCTGGTTGTCTTCCATGCAAATGAATGTGATCATAGATCCTGATCTGCCCACATGTCTTGGATCTATGCAGTTTGTCCTATTTGCTATTTAACATGAACATAGATCCTGATCTGCCCATGTCTGGATCTATGCTGTTTGTCCTATTTGCTATTTAACATGAACATAGATCCTGATTTGTCCACATGTCTTGGATCTATGCAGTTTGTCCTATTTGCTATTTAACATGAACATAGATCCTGATCTGCCCACATCTGGATCTATGCTGTTTGTCCTATTTGCTATTTAACATGAACATAGATCCTGATCTGCCCATGTCTGGATCTATGCTGTTTGTCCTATTTGCTATTTAACACGAACATAGATCCTGATCTGCCCATGTCTGGATCTATGCTGTTTGTCCTACTCTTGATCCATAATGAAGATAGACCCCATTCTGCATACACATTCAAGTCCTTGCAGCTTGCTCTATTCAAGAGTCACAGCTAACATAGACCCTGACCTGCCCATATATGCTGTCTACAGATACATGCCATGTAAAACACAGGCAAAACACCATCATATTTGTCTTTACAGCCTTTGCTAATATCACTAATATCGCATTAAATGACTGTACCATAACCAAACAAGACAGTTCATAGTTTTATTTTTTGCTTGGCTCACCATATTTATTCTCTCTTAGATATTCTTCTGCGATTGTCTTGCATTTTGCTGATGGACAAAAATCATTTAGGTGGTTTTTTTACCATCATACTCTTCTGATATGTGCAAGTAGCTCAGATATGCTTATATGACTGGTGCAACACAGTTTCCAAAAGGCCTACCTGATTCAAATGTATGCTTTTAGATACTGTTTAATCAGTTATTGCATGTCAATAGACATTGCCAGCCTTTGATCTTGTATTTGTCAATCTGCATCACTCTTTTCAGTATAGCCACTTTTGTATTTGTCAATCTGCTTTTTCCGTATGGTCACTTTTATATTTGTGAATCTGCATTACTCTTTTCAGTATGGTCACTTTTGTATTTGTCAATATGCATCACTCTTTTCAGTACAGCCACTTTTGTATTTGTCAATCTGCATCACTCTTTTCAATATGGCCATTTATGATTACTGTTTAGCATAACCCTTAGCACTATTTTATAGTATGTGTTAACAATGTGTGAAGATTATTTATACTGAACATGGTCTTCCCCTTCAAGTGACAAAGCAACAGACCTAATTGCCTCATTACACTGTTGAAGTGACAAAGCAAAAGCCATGACTTACCTCACTACATTGCAATGGATACACGTATGGCACTAGGTATTACTGCCCTACACTAGCAACTAAGGACATGTATGGCACTTGATATCACTGCCGTACACTAGCATCTAAAGACATGTATGGCACTTGATATCACTGCCGTACACTAGCATCTAAAGATATGTATGGCACTTGATATCACTGCCGTACACTAGCATCTAAAGACATGTATGGCACTTGATATCACTGCCCTACACTAGCATGTAATGAAGTTTTCATGACATTTTATCCCATGAAATGACTAGCAATGAAATGATTATGACATCAGTTTTCTTAGTGGACAGTGTTGTCAAATAACTGAATAATGAAGAATAATGACATTTAATAATGACCTTAGTAATGATGGATAATTACAAAACATGGTAATTTTGTACAATAATGATGGATAATTACAAAACATGGTAATTTTGTACAATAATGATGGATAATTACAAAACATAGTAATTTTGTACAATAATGAGAGGTAAAATCATTTTTGAATAAAAATGAGGTAACATCACACTGCACTTGTTTGTACTTACATAATTATTAAGATTCCGATACTTAAGGGCTATCATAATTTGCAACATCTCCTTATACCCTGCTGAGAGTCAATTAGACAGCTCTCAAAAGGACAACAACAAAAATCTGTGTTCTTGGGTATACTGGGGTACTGACAGTTGATGCTTTTTATATACTAAAAGGGTGACAAATCAAAGTCTTTGTCTAAAATCTAATGCTAGATAATGATATGGTTCTGATTGATGACATCTAGATGTCTTTGGGTGTATTCAGGGAAATACACTTGATGACACTCTGCAACACTCAGACAATAGTGGAAACATCCCTGTGCACAGTGATGTTGAGCGACAGCATCTCTCCTGCCAGGAGATTAGATCTCTTGAACACTACGTAAGGAACCTTGCCACATAATCCTGGTAATTTGCACACATCTGCTCTAGATTCCTCTTCCTCCTGAGCCACTTGTGTCAATACAGGACACTTGATCAGAAAAAGGAAAACCCTGAAAAAGACATTTTCTGTACATGTTAGAGTTTATGAAACCATACACTTGTGTCTACATAGGACACTATTGGGTTAGAATAAGGAAAACCCTGATAAAGATATTCCTGTACATGTTTAGAGTTGACAAAACCCAGTGCCGGATTTAGACATAGTGAGGCCCTAAGCTATTGGAAGCTGTAGAGGCCCCATTTGGTATAAAATAAATTTGAGAGGCCCCTTCAGACAGTGAGGCCCTAAGCTGTAGCTTGTTTAGCTCATGCCTAAATCCAGCACTGACAAAACCATATACTTGTGTCTTTAAAAGGACACTATTCACATAGGATAAGGTAAATATAACCATGAAGAAGACATTTCCTGTATACGTTTAGAACCACCATTTATACTGGCTGCCATGTATAGCCTATCTTGTGCTGAAAAATGGCATTAAACCCTACAACAACACAGAATCCACAAAATCATCTATTTGCAGACCTTAATGAAATAATTTTTCATGTGATTTTGTAACATAACAGTTTACATTTTGCATACAATGCCATGATCCAAATATTATTACACAATTTAATTTCATGATGAGACTTCTTTTTGCTAGGATTAACTAGATAAATATATCGCTTTCATAATTTTAGAAGATATTATCCTAATGCTCTGTGTTAAGATGGTTTAAATTTCATGTAAACACACTAACAATAAATGCTGAGCACTTTTATCCACTCCCTTAATGATGTAATCCACAACATATAAATATACATCTGTGCCTAATTTCTCTGTTCCTCTTCATCTGGTAAATTATTTGGAGTAAAATCTTACTAAAGCATACTTAGATCGAGTCTGGAATAGGAGCATGCCATGAGAATTCAACTGATCCATTTGTATTTACAACTGTGGAAAGTCAAATGGTATGTATGACAAGTCAAATGGTAGGTAAGACAAGTCAAATGACAGGGATGACAAGTCAAATGGTAGGTATGGAAAGTCAAATGGTATATATGACAAATTAAACAGTAGGTGTGATTAGTCAAATGGTAGGTATGGCAGGTCAAGGTAGGTGTGCAGATTTCCTGACAAAAATGAAAAAAGATGAATTTTAAAAAGAATATCAATGCAATTTATCCAATAATCCACAGTTGTCTAAGCAGACAAAACATGTTTGATGAAAATGATTTTGTTCAACAACAACATTAAGTTAGCTGCCATGTCTAAAAATTTGAGGAAAATGATTCTGTTCAGTAATAGCATCAAGATGGCTGCCATGGTTATAAGTGCATAGATCTGTACTATCTACCAACTATACACATGCAAAACAAATTTAAATTTAATTTTAAGTTTTATAATTTATAGTTAATATATCATGAGCAAATTAGCATCTTTCATATTACCTACAAATAAGGCAGTTTTTCAAAACTGCTACTTGGAACATTACCTATTCAGTTCAGTCACTGGACAGCATGCATAGGAAACTAAGCTAATGTGGACTGGTTTCTTAATACAATTCAATCAAAGTACAATTTTGTTTGTGAATTATATTTCTCACCGAATACTTGCCTAATCACAATGACATAGGAAATAAAGTCCACTACCTTGCGAATCCAGTCTTCCATAAAAACAAAAAATGCTGTCCTTCCTGTCTAAAGATTGTATTTTCCAAATTGTCTCCCCTTTCTAAAACTAGGTGGCTACCCATATACAAGGATGATCATATTTGTGGGGAGGTGTGGGAAAGCTTTAGAGTGATGTGATCAAGTATATATTCTCAGTGAAACATAATTTTTAAGAAATTTACTTTCTCTGTAAATATATATTTAACCAATCACAATAATGTAAGGAGAATAGGTAGTAATGAAGCAGGACGTTTTGGCGCAGGATGTTTTGGCACTGGGCCATTTTGGCGCTTATTAACATGAACGTATTTCTCAATAAAAATAGTACATTGTTTGCACGGAAAGAATTTATTTTTAAAGCATTCATAAAAAAACGTAGTACATAAAGTTGGCAAGAAAAACTTTGTTATTTTAATGGAGTTATAATTGTCGTGATAACATACCCTATCGGTTTCAATGCGGTAGGTTAGTGCGATGTTGTTGTATGTTGGCACGATGTGACAAGTAATTAGTCCCACTTACCCAGTATTTAAACCATGTAGGTAATTGGCACGCCAAAATGGCCAGAACCAAAATGGCCGGTGCCAAAACAGCTCTGTGCCAAAACGGTCGCGCCAAAATGGCGGCACCAAAAAGTCACGTACTGAGGTAGTAATGGGAGGAAGTATCTCACTTCTGCCACAAGTATCTTTCTAGGGAAATTCTGGTCTCCATATGATGGTCACAAGACATTTCATATTAATACACTCGTAATGAGAAACAAGTGAGTTTTTTCTTACAAAAGCAGACGCAAAAAGCAGGGTGAGTTTGAGATTTAGAGAAAAAATTGCGTAAAAATCACAGGTCCAACAAACAGATAAAACAAACAAACAACAAAAAAGTTTTCACCCATCAGCTCATGTGTGGAAGAAATAACTCTTAAACTACTGTTTGTTAACACATCTATACATTTGTCAAAGTAAAACTGCTCTTAATCAGATCTGGTTGGAAGGAATCGGAAGTAACAAGAAAAGTGTTTCCGATCTCCATTATCGGTAAAAATGAAATTAATCTCACTGGGACAATGAATTAGCAGGATCGGCATCTTGAGACTTTCCTGGAGACATCAATCACTGCAAAGAGTTTATCACTGACTCAAGATTAGCCCTATTTGAGAGGGGCTATCCTGGAGACATCAATCATTGCAATGAGTTTATCACTGACTCAAGATTAGTCCTATTTGAGAGGGGCTATCCTGGAGACATCAATCACTGCAAAGAGTTTATCACTGACTCAAGATTGGTCCGATTTGAGAGGGGCTATCCTGGAGACATCAATCACTGCAATGAGTTTATCACCGACTCAAGATTAGTCCTATTTGAGAGGGGCTATCATGGAGACATCAATCACTGCAAAGAGTTTATCACTGACTCAAGATTAGTCCTATTTGGCTATCAGAACCACTTTGCAAGTCTGGATCCTTATTTTCTGGGTTATTCTTGGTATCAGAACAATTGATAAGTAGGCATTCCAAATGATTGCCAGAGCATCTATAGTCCAGGCCTCCAAGACCAGGACTGGAAAGACAAATATGGGCAGTTTGTGATTTTGTCAGTCTGCTTACTGCAAAGAGATCTATCAACAGATGCCTCTAGAGTGTACAAACTCATGGAAAGATTGAATGATGAAGGGGTCACTTGGTGAGAAGAGTCTGGCCCCTAGACATTAAATAAGCCATGATACAAAGCTTGCTGTGAATGCATCTGATCTACATTGTGATCTTGTGCTGGGAGTACCAGTGTAGAAAGTCCCAAACTTGGTTGACGAGATCAGATGATCTTATCTCCCCCCCCCACCTCATTATTATGAGGATTACCTTTCCACAAAGGTTATCGTTCCAGAAATGAAATGAAAGGTACTGATTATAACCCTAACCTCTCCCCCACCCCAATTACTACAGATCCTGTTGAAGTGCACTAATAGGTGGGCTTCCCAGCCATATGAATTGGTGTTCATACAGACAATAATCTCTAGCTGAGTTTACTTCAGAGGAAGCCATTTTTTGTGGCATCTGTATGAAGTGTTTCATCTCAGCAGAGATTGTAAATCAATTACCTAGATGCCTAAAAATGGGCAACTGCTGCACCAGTTGGATTATTGCAAACTTTCTCTCTCTTTGGGGGGGGGGGGGCCCCGAGTGGCCAAGTGGTCTAAAGCGCTCTCCGTTACGGATCACTGCCATCTCACCTATGTCTGCGTGGGTTCGAGTCTAGGATTCGGCGAATGTGGATATGTGAGAAAGCTTTGCCAGTAGCTTCTCGTGGGTCAGTGGTTCTTTCCGGGGATTTCCCGGTTTCTTCCTCCACCATTAATACTGGCTGCCATGTATAGCCCCACAACAACAACAACAACAACAACTCTCTCTGGGAACTCCACTCCCTCTTAGAGCTCAACTGAAGCTCAATAATTAATGCAGTGCAATACGAGGGGGATAAATGAGGCTGAGATGGGTAAAAAATTCCATATCCAAATGAAGGAAGTGCTTAAATGTTGAGATCTGATTTCTCCCAGTTCACTAGAAATCCTAATTGGAAGAAATGAGTGAGAGAAATTGAACTTGTATGTTTATGCAGGATGTCACCAAGGTTAGCTGTAGTCACAGTAGAGGTTGACCTGAACAGAGTGACAATCCTCTTGACGGCTGATGAGGTTGACCTGAATAGGGTGACAATCCTCTCTATGACTAATGAGGTTGACCTGAACAGAGTGACAATGCTCTCTATGGTTGATGCAAGTGACCTGAACAGGGTGACAATCCGCTCGATGGCTAATGAGGTTAACCTGAACAGAGTGACAATGTTTTCCATAGGTTACATAACAGCTTATTTCATTAACAATTAGACTAAATGGGAGTGAGCAAAATTGGTATATTGTTATTTACAACACAAAGGATCTTGCATTAAGCCAGTACATTGTTATTTACAATGCAAAGGGCCTTGCATTAAGCCATACTGATGGGGATATGATAGTATGCACTAATCAAATCAAAACAGGACTCATTGACTGTGCCATCTTCATTCTATGTGGCTATGAATTTATTGAGTTGGCTGAGATCTTTAACTAAGTTAAAAATGACTGAACTCCTATTTAGACCAAGACGTTAATCCCTGCCAACTGAAGAGTATGTAATTGGTATATGATATCCAATAAAATTCTCTATCTAAAAATAGTGTTTCTTGAGAGCTCTGCATCAGATTTAATAATTTCTATTATCTGATATTTAACACAATCTATGTTGTGGTCAGATAAATTAAAATGCTTAGATACCAGGGAATCTATATGGTTACAGATATCCCTCAAATGCTTTTTTTATTCTCACTTGGAATTCCTTTTAGTCTCACATATGTGCAGGTGAGTGAATAGGTGACGTGTGTTTGCTACAGTGTCCTCTTAGTTTTGAGGCTTCTCGGATGGTGTTTCAACCACTGACGAAATCAGGAGAATTAGTGAATCTCGGGCTTAGATTAATTTCTAATCCTCGAGCAATTTTCCTTTTAAGGTCACACTCTTGGGGCTAGTCAGACACCATTTGAATTTCACATACATGGAAAGAAGTTTTCTCGCTTCTTTATAATGTGGAAATGAGTGGGAAGGTAGTAGCAAATGCTGCTTCTGGGCATTCTGTAACTGGTTTTTCCAGTTTTCTCTTTTTGTTCAAAGTCTCATTTCTCTTGACAAATGTATGTGTAGAAGACCTGGACAAGGGTACTGATGCACTCTCATATAGACTCATTGGACTCTCAGTGGTTTTGGGATCATGTCAATTGGTCACTGACTAGGACACACCAGCAAATGAGAGAGTTCACCTCCACATCCAAACAGTCTTTATCTTCCCTATGATCTTGAACTAGTCTAAATTCTCTGCTGGCATTTGGCACCAGAAAAAAGAGATAATAAAATGCTGGAGAGATTGGCCAGTGAATTTCTATCATCTAGGTAGTGATCCTTTGTCAGTGAATTTCTATCATCTAGGTAATGATCCTTTATCAATGAATTTCTATCATCTAGGTAATGATTCTTTATCAGTGAATTTCTATCATCTATGTAATGATCCTTTATCAGTGAATTTCTATCATCTAGGTAATGATCCTTTATCAGTGAATTTCTATCGTCTAGGTAATGATCCTTTATCAGTAAAGATCTATCATCTAGGTAATCATCCTTTATCAATGAATTTGTGGCCAGCCAATGTGGCGAAGGTTTAGATAACTCAAAAAGTGAAGTTCAGTGCCTGGTTTGATGTTGAAAAAGATGGTCTTCCATCACAAATGTACGTACTTTATAAAACTTACCTCCCTTTATTAAAATACTTAGCACTTTGCCTTAACTATTGTCTGCCATTGATTCCCCATTCAACTGATGGTCATTTGCAAACAAACAAAGGATTAGGGCTAGGTAACCTAAAGTTTGAAATGACCACTAAAATTTCAAGTAGGCCACCATTGTGCTACTAAAAGTTTGAAATGACCACTAACATTTCAAGCAGGCCACCATTCTGCTGCTAAAATTTGAGAAGTACTTGAAATGTAGCCTCCTCTTCCCTTCCCCATCAAAGACACATCTTCACACTAAACACCAACCAAAGTGTTCTTATCCAACATCACAAAAACTTATGCACATGAAAATAAATTTAAACATTTTAAAAAGAATATTTTTATCATTGATTTGAAACTTACATTAATGCTATAACATTCCTTTACTGGCCAACCTGTCCTTCTGTAAAAACAAGAAAGCAGGAATTACTGAAGCTGTTTATGAATGTTTTTAAAACTGTCTAGTACAATGTATACACTTGAACATACATTTATCTACACAGGATATAAAGAACAGAGACAAAATTTTTTAAGAATTATATCCAAATGTCATTATTAAAATTGAAATTAAATTCTTACTAAATGAACAAACACTGATGCTTGCTAGCAAATCATTACAGATGGGTTCCACTATGTCTTGTAAAATGATTGATTGATTGATTGTATTTTTACGGCACACCAGCACTGTTAGGCTATCTAGTGCCATACAAAAGGTTATATCTTTGATCGTTTAAAAGTGGAAAAAGGTTTCATACTGACCAGCAATATGAAACCAAACAGTTGAAAGTAAGACGATAAGATGGTAACGGTAATAAATAAATAAAGCTTCCCGATCAATGGGCAATGTAAATGGTGTATGTTAATGAAGACAGATGAAAGGTAATTAAAATTAAGGGACGGTATATACATCACATAAAACTACTCAAGGTGATAGTATAAAAGCTATAGCTTATAATAAATGTTTACTTCCTTCAGGAATTCTATAATACAAGACACGCTCACTGTATCAAAGAGCTCCCTAATGTCATGCACACTGTAATACTGATTGCGCGTAGGTCGGAGGTTGAAACACTCAAACATAAAGTGCTTAACGGTGAATGGTTCATTGCAAGAAATGCACTCTGTTGGGTCTTCTCCTTTTAGTATGTGTGAGTGGGTTATATACGTATGACCAATTCGAATTCTTGCAATGACTACCTCCTCCCTATGGATGTTTCCATAGGAAGGAGTCCATTCTCCTAGGGTTGGCTTGATGGCATGAGGGTTATTATTCACTGCATCATTCCATGATGCCTGCCACTTCTGACGTAAAGATTCTTTGATACTAGGTTTAAAATCAGTATACAGTATTTTTAAATCAGATGGTTCAAGGGATAGGGCCGTTTTAGCAGCGCGATCTGCTTTTTCATTACCTTTAATGCTGATATGGCTGGGTAACCAACAGTACACTATATTGTGGGAGGTACTCAGCTTAGTATTTTTGAGGAGAGTATTGGTTAATAATGGGTTCTCCAGTTTTCTATTGTGTAGTGACTGAAGTACTGATAGTGAGTCGGAGAAGATGATGCTGTTTAAAATACATTTGTTTTCAATATATTGCAGGGCAAGGTCTATTGCTCTGATTTCAGCTGAAAAAATTGATGTACCATTTGGCAAGCGAACTTTTGTTGTGTGTTTTCCACTAACGAAGGCTGCAGCAGCCTTTTCCTCATCTTTTGATCCATCAGTATAAATTCTTGTGTAGTTTTCAATTTGGGTGAGGAGTTCATGATAAGAGTTGTGGAAGATGGAAGAGTTTGTATCCGATTTTATTCCATCATGTAACGTAAAAAGTACTTTTGGTTGTTTAAGTAGCCAGGGAGGTGTTTCGGAGATGGATGTTTTCTGAATTCTGGAAAGATCAATTTTGGTACTGTCTTGTAAAATATGACTTTCATAAAAGTGTCCTGTAAGCAATTTGCACCATTCTAAAATGCCACTTAAATCAAAAGTTTTCTTTCCTTTCTGCAATAAATACTCATTAAATCTGTGTGCAATCATTGTCTTTTATAAAATGGATATGACACTAAACGGCAGCAAATCCACAAAGCATCCAATGGATCTAAAATGATTTCATAATCAGGATATAAGAAACACAAATTATTGAAACTCTACTCTTCGTTAACAAGATATATTGTCTAAATAAACTTAAAAGTCCTACTGAACAATTGTGACAGAGCAGTCTAAAAATCTGACTTCTAATTTGGATGAATACAATATATAAGATCTGGGTACCTTGATTTCATCTATTTGAGGCCTTACTAAAAAGCTAAAGTTACTGCATTTCAACTTACAAGTCCTCCTCTCTCTCTTCTCCTTGTTCTAACAGCCTGCTTCTCCTTTCCCTCCTGTATTCTTTTCACTTTCTGCTCTGCCTCCTTGATTCTGTCAGTGGAAAAACAAAATTCTCTTACAATAATGTATACTTGACTTTTTACATTAAGAAATACCTGTATTATATATACTTTGAGACTTTCTTACTTAAAATTTGATTGAATCTGACCTATTTTCTAGTTTGTCCAGACCCAAAAATAATCAAAACAATTTTAACAAAGTGTTCATGTGCAACTTATATCAGTAAATTGAGACTAAATAATTTCACCAAGTTATGTTGCAGTGTGTTTTCAATCAGTTTTATTGTCAGCAGATAAAATACACAACATTCCTAATGGAGCCCGTTCCAATTATACACGCAAGGTACACAAGAAATACACAACATTCCTAATGGGGGCTGTTCCAATTACACAAATATGGTATCCATGACGGGCAACTTTTAATGATATATGCCTGAGTACTCCGATTATTGAACAAGTTCAAATTAAAGTGATGGAAAATTCTAAATTATATCTCTGGGTGATTACTTCATGCTGAAAGTGCCTTCCCTAGGTCCTACTTTTCTTTCACCAGAACAGCTCTGAGAGATAAACACTGCTAAACATTTTTAATAGATTTTTCATTTGTTCTATATGGTCTCTCAATACCAATTCAAATAGGAACAAAAGATAAAAAAGAATGTGTTGTATTGCAAAGTGAAAATGTTAAAGCAATATGGTATTGGTTATAATTTTTTAAAATCTTTTTTTCTTTCTCTTCAGTCCGCAAGTAGTTTCTATATCGCATATTGCCAATCCAAGAATACAGTATTCATGTTATTAAGTCTGGCTTATCAATACTGCCAATCCAAGAATACAGAACATTCTCATTGGTAAGTCATGATTGACATATCACAAATTGCCAATCCAAGAATAAACTATTCATATTGGTAACTCTGAATTCACTTATTGTGTACCTTCAATCCAAGAATAAAGTATTCATATTAGTAACTCCGGATTCACTTACTGTGAACCTCCAATCCAAGAATATATAGTATTCATTTTGGTAAGTCTGGATTTATGGGAATATATATAGTTGAATTAAGTTTTCCTACGTCAAAGAGTCTAAAGATCATGAATTTATTTTCTCAATTAGCAAATAAACCAGTTTTGTAAATATCTCGAGTCAAACGTAGGTATCTAAAAGTTCCAGCCTTGCAACCAAACATTGGACACATAATCTATATCTGACTGGTGGACTTGACTGGTGGGAGAATAACAATGAGCTTAACAGTCACTATTGTAAGTGGACAAACAGAAATCGCCTAAAGTAAGCAACCTTTGTTTTATGATTCTCTGTTGCTCCCTCTTCCAGATGTCCTTAAAGTCTTTACAGAAGGATGCCCACAGTGAGAAAAAATGTTCAGCTGTTACAACATTAAAACCAGGCTTTGGCTTCACACAGAAAAATATCACAGTCTCATGGAATCTGCAAAGAAATAAAGACAGAATGATGGTAATAAAATCTTTTAGTGGAACCTGTTGTCTCACCTGTGTCTGCATGCTGGTCAATATAACCACTGTTTCTGATGTCTCACCTGTATCAGTATGCTTGTGAGTATAACCTCTGTTTCTGGTATCTCACCTGCATCTGTATGCGGTCAGTATAACCACTGTTTCTGATGTTTCACCTGTGTCTGTATGCTTGTGAGTATAACCACTGTTTCTGATGTTTCACCTGTGTTTGTATGCTTGTGAGTATAACCACTGTTTCTGATGTCTCACCTGTGTTTGTATGCTTGTGAGTATAACCACTGTTTCTGATGTCTCACCTGTGTTTGTATGCTTGTGAGTATAACCACTGTTTCTGATGTTTCACCTGTGTTTGTATGCTTGTCAGTAACCACTGTTTCTGATGTCTCACCTGTATCAGTATGTTTGTCAATATAACCACTGTTTCTGATGTCTCACCTGTATCAGTATGTTTGTCAATATAACCAATGTTTCTGATGTCTCACCTGTGTTTGCATGCTTGTCAGTATAACCACTGTTTCTGATGTCTCACTTGTATCAGTATGCTTGTCAATATAACCACTGTTTCTGATGTCTCACCTGTGTTTGTATGCTTGTCAGTAACCACTGTTTCTGATGTCTCACTTGTATCAGTATGCTTGTCAATATAACCACTGTTTCTGATGTCTCACCTGTGTTTGCATGCTTGTCAGTATAACCACTGTTTCTGATGTCTCACTTGTATCAGTATGCTTGTCAACATAACCAGTTTCTGACGTCTCACCTGTGTTTGTATGCTTGTCAGTATTACCACAGTTTCTGATGTCTCACTTGTGTCTGTATGCTTGTCAGTATAACCACTGTTTCTGATGTCTCACCTGTATCAGTATGCTTGTCAATATAACCAGTTTCTGACTTTCAAACCTTGAATGTAAAACTTTAACACTGCTGACAAAACTTTAACATTGCTGACAAAACTTTAACAAAGATAACAATGATGATGCCAGCACCTAAAATGTGACTAATATATCTTACCATGCTTATGTTGGTGAGACAAAAATAAAAAAAAATAATAGTGTCCGAGCATGATGCAGTTCATAATAATCGTATCCATGATTGAATTTGATCAATTTCATCATTGAAATCCTTTTCTAAGCACATTAAATCCAAGATCTGGTTTTATACAGGAAAATGTTAAAATTTCTGGAATGTGGTGGTGCAGGAAACAGGAAATAGAACTATAAAAAAACAAGGGTTTCATGGAAAGTGGTGTCTTCTTCAATACCTCACTGTATCTGACTCATAACAACATTACAACAAAACTTCACCACGGAATGATAATGTTCATGTTACCATTTTGCTACTGGTGCTGCCAACACCACCTTATAAGTGAAACATGTCTTACAATTTGTGTAACAGTTTTAAACAACGGATTTCAATGCCTGTGAGTTGACATGTTATGGTTTGCATATTTATTTTGCTATTTCTGCATTCAAACATAAATAATTTGGCCATGACAATCTAGCAGTCAAGAACAGATACAGACACTTCACTCAAAGTTTGACAGCTACCTAGTTTCAGTTTGCAATCAACAAATATTTGTGCCTGATATTTTTTCCACATATACAAACATTTGTAAGAGTGTGATGAGAGCTAAAATGGTTAGATAACCAAGTTTTGCATAATCTTCTACCAAGAGTTTTGCCCCTTTTATTGTTTGTCATAAAGTTTAGGGGGTATTTTGACAAGTTATACTGAATATCAAAGAGAAACAGGTCATGCTGAGTTTAATCAGTAACAATCAAATAGACACAGGCCATGCTAAGTTTAATCAATAACTATCAAATTGACACAGGCCATGCTGAGTTTAATCCATAACAATCAAATTGACACAGGCCATGTTGAGTTTAATCCATAACAATCAAATTGACACAGCTGAGTTTAATCAATAACAATCAAAAAGACACAGGCCATGCTGAGTTTGATCCATAACAATCAAATAGACACAGGCCATGTTGAGTTTAATCAATAACAATCAAATAGACACAGGCCATGCTGAGTTTAATCAATAAGAATCAAATTGACACAGGCCATGTTGAGTTTAATCAATAACAATCAAATTGACACAGGCCATGCTGAGTTTAATCCATAACAATCAAATTGACACAAGTCATGTTGAGTTTAATCTATAACAATCAAATTGACACAGGTCATGTCGAGTTTGATCAATAACAATCAAATAGACACAGGCCATGTTGAGTTTAATCAATAACAATCAAATTGACACAGTTGAGTTTAATCAATAACAACCAAAGGACACAGGCCATGCTGAGTTTGATCCATAACAATCAAATAGACACAGGCCATGTTGAGTTTAATCAATAACAATCAAATAGACACAGGCCATGCTGAGTTTAATCAATAAGAATCAAATTGACACAGGCCATGTTGAGTTTAATCAATAACAATCAAATTGACACAGGCCATGTTGAGTTTAATCCATAACAATCAAATTGACACAAGTCATGTTGAGTTTAATCTATAACAATCAAATTGACACAGGTCATGTCGAGTTTGATCAATAACAATCAAATAGACACAGGCCATGTTGAGTTTAATCCATAACAATCAAATTGACACAGGCCATGTTGAGTTTAATCAATATCAAACTGACACAGGCCATGTTGAGTTTGATCAATTACAATCAAACTGACACAGGCCATGCTGAGTTTGATCAATAACAATCAAACAGACACAGGCCATGCTGAGTATAATCCATAACAATCAAAATGACACAAGCCATGTTGAGTTTGATCAATAACAATCAAATTGACACAGGCCATGTTGAGTTTAATCAATAACAATCAAAAAGACAAAGGCCATGCTGAGTTTGATCAATAACAATCAAAATTGACACAGACCATGCTGAGTTTAATCTATAACAATCAAACTGACACATGCCATGTTGAGTTTAATCCATTACAATCAAATTGACACAAGCAGTTGAGTTTAATCAATAACAATCAAATTGACACAGGTCATGTTGAGTTTGATCAATAACAATCAAATAGACACAGACCATGCTAAGTTTAATCCATAACAATCAAACTGACACAGGCCATGTTGTTGTTGTTGTTGGTATAGGGTTTAATGCCATTTTTCAGCACAAGATAGGCTATACATGGCGGCCAGTATTAATGGTGGAGGAAGAACCTTGGAAAACCCCGGGAAGAACCACCAACCCACGAGAAGCTACTGGCAGGCTTTCTCACGTACCCACGTTAGCCGAGCCTGGACTCGAACTCACACAGACAGAGGTGAGATGGCAGTGATCCGTAACGATCAGCGCTTTAGACCACTCGGCCACTCGGGGCCCCCCACAGGCCATGTTGAGTTTAATCAATATCAAACTGACACAGGCCACGTTGAGTTTAATCAATAACGATCAAACTGACACAGGCCATGTTGAGTTTAATCCATAACAATCAAATTGACACAGGCCATGTTGAGTTTAATCCATAACAATCAAATTGACACAGCTGAGTTTAATCAATAACAATCAAAAAGACACAGGCCATGCTGAGTTTGATCCATAACAATCAAATAGACACAGGCCATGTTGAGTTTAATCAATAACAATCAAATAGACACAGGCCATGCTGAGTTTAATCAATAACAATCAAACAGACACAGGCCATGCTGAGTTTAATCCATAACAATCAAAATGACACAGGCCATGTTGGGTTTGATCAATAACAATCAAATTGACACAGGCCATGTTGAGTTTAATCAATAACAATCGAATAGACACAGGCCATGCTGAGTTTAATCCATAACAATCAAACTGACACAGGCCATGTTGAATTTAAGCAATATCAAATTGACACAGGCCATGCTGAGTTTAATCAATAACAATCAAATAGACACAGGCCATGCTGAGTTTAATCCATAACAATCAAATTGACACAGGCCATGTTGAGTTTAATCAATAACAAACAGACACATGCCATGTTGAGTTTAATCCATAACAACCAAATTGACACAGGCCATGCTGAGTTTAATCAATAACAATCAAATTGACACAGGCCATGTTGAGTTTAATCAATAACAATCAAATTGACACATGCCATGTTGAGTTTAATTAATAACAATCGAATTGACACAGGCCATGTTGAGTTTAATCAATAACAATCAAACAGACACTGGCCATGCTGAGTTAAATCAATTAAAATCGGCAGCATCAGGTGACTCATGTGGAAAATTATTTTAAAAAAGCTAATATCTTAAACCTTGTGTTTTTGAAGTTGGGTGTATTGAAAAAAAGTTTACTAGCACTTCAATACTTCAAAAATACTAATAAATGTACAGTGCAGGCACATCTGTGTATTTGAGAAAACAAATGTCTTGTTCAAGGGAAGGGTTATTTATTAAATGAGGGGAGAAAGTTGTGTCAGAGGTTATATCGCTTTTATCACCAATGTGGCAATATCAATTTCGAAATTCTTCTCACACTGAAAAATTTCAATATGCCATTATCTAAAATATAACAGAATATAGGCACTGTTGACTGGTCTGCAAAGCTAAGATGTGACATAGGTATCACTTTTCTCACAGCATTATCAATGTTGGCACAGTCACCAACATCATGATTTGGCATTTAGCTCAGTTTCTCTGATCTTTTTCAATGATTGGTCATGGAACTTGAGCTATTGTGGAGAATAATGCTCGTTGTAGGTAAGTGAGTGACAGTGACCTACTTTATCATGGAGAAAACTAATTATCATAGGCATGTTTGTAGTCAGTGACCTATGTTTTCATGGAGAATAATGCTCATTGCATGCAAGTTGCAGTCACAGTGACCCAATTTTCATACTCCAGCAACTTTGTTGGGCATTTGGAATATGTCACAAAAAAGCAGGTTACACAAAGCATTCTGCAGAAGTCTTGTCATATTAATGCTGACACCCATTTCTGAACAAAAAAATCTGTTACATTTTCTTATGAAAGAACTTAAAACAAGTAATCAACAAATCAACAGTTTTTCCTATTTTGTAACAAAATCCTTTTGCAAGAACCATATGTACTCAATCTCTAAAGGTTTGGTATCACCAAGCACCAGTGAAAACTGATGCAAAATAGTTACACTTCATACAAACTTTTTTTTATATACGTCATACAGTTCATGAAAAGCTAACAACCAAAATTTAAGTAAATATCCTCCTCCTGATTTTTCTGTTTTTGCTACGGATGCATAAATTCATGAACAATCCGTAAAAAAAATTATCAAGAATACTTACATCTTACTTGCACTTTTTAAATTTTCCTCTTGTTCTTTCATTTTTTGTTTTCCTGTAAATAGAAGACACATTTTTTCAAACCTTTTTAATTATATAATGAACACTCATCTGTGTGCATAACAACACCTTTAATTACTACACAAACTGTGCTTTTCTTAATCCCTCATGCAAACAAAGTAGAACAGACAAGTTTCAATGACCAAATGAGGTCACCATGATTTAACTGTTCTAGATATCAAAAACTGACCAGTGCAATAAAAGATTGTGACATCTATGTCAAACAATCACAATATACATGTTTATTGCACTCTAAGTTTATGATGATGGCATCCAATCCTATATATGTATGCACTATATATGTAAATAAATACATACATACCCTGATCAAACTGTTTCATTTTCATTGTTTTATTGATCTAAATTAATCTTCAATAAATAGCTTTGGCTAATATAATCATATATGTTTAATAAAAGTTACATTATTATTGCTGTATTTGAAACATTTAGCGTTTGACCTTAGAAGATAATATACAGCAGATGTGGGCACTAACCTTTGATAAAGAAGGCGGTCATGATCTCCTTAAAAGGGTGAAGATACTGCACTGAAGCTGCATTGATAACCTTGGAAGCTCTCTCTTCAGCAGCTGACATAAAGAAAAAAAAACATTATGTCATCATTATAATGACAATACTGCTCACTGCTAATGACTACAGCCTGCACAAGTCCTTTTTTGACAAGCTAATGACTACTGGCTGCACAAGTCTTTTCTGACAAGCTAATGACTACAGGCTGCACATATCAAGCCCTTTTTTGACAAGCTAATGAGTACTGGCTGCACAAGTCCTTTTCTGACAAGCTAATGACTACTGGCTGCACAAGTCTTTTTTGACAAGCTAATGACTACTGGCTGCACAAGTCTTTTTTGACAAGCTAATGACTACTGGCTGCACAAGTCTTTTTTGACAAGCTAATGACTACAGGCTGCACAAGTCCTTTTTTGACAAGCTAATGTCTACTGGCTGCACAAGTCTTTTTTTGACAAGCTAATGACTACAGGCTGCATATGCCTTTTTTGACAAGCTAATGACTAGAGACTGCAAATGCCTTTCTGATAATTTTTGAAGAAAAAAGAACGTCACAATAATGATGCCATATATGCTATGGCTTGGATGACCTCTCAATAAGGGCTAAGATATGATATGGCCTGGACGACCTCACACTAATGGCTAAGATATGATATGGCTTTGATGACCTCACACTAAGGGGTAAAATATGCCTTGGATGACCTCACACTAATGGCTAAGATATGATATGGCTTTGATGACCTCACACTAAGGGGTAAAATATGCCTTGGATGATCTCACACTAATGGCTAAGATATGATATGGCTTTGATGACCTCACACTAAGGGGTAAAATATGCCTTGGATGACCTCACACTAACGGCTAAGATATGATATGGCTCTGATGACCTCACACTAAGGGGTAAAATATGCCTTGGATGACCTCACACTAACGGCTAAGATATGATATCACTTGGTTTGACCTCACACTAACAGATAAGATATGATATGGCTTGGACGACCTCACACTAATGGCTAAGATATGATATGGCTTTGATGACCTCACACTAAGGGGTAAAATATGCCTTGGATGACCTCACACTAACGGCTAAGATATGATATCACTTGGTTTGACCTCACACTAACAGCTAAGATACGATATGGCTTGGACGACCTCACACTAAGGGCTAAGACTTGCTCCAACTTCTCCATGATAAATTTACTTTACATATGCTAACGTGCTCAGTGTGACAATCAGAAATCCTGTTATCTATTTATTAATCATTTCTGATGCAATTATTTAAATGCAAGTCATTATAGTAATTTAATCAATCGACAAACATATTTTTGATTGACTATTCTGGAGCCAATGACAGCAGGTTGATGTCATTTGTAATCTGTTGTAACTGCTAAGGTTCCACTCTACAGTTTCACACTTAACATAAGGGTTATAATTTTAAAGAAAAATAACTTCACTGACTTTCCTCGCTGGTTATCCTGATTATTTAAAACAGACCTTTCATATCTTATGTACTGTTACAGTAACTTTCAATTCTCTTTATTTTGATGGATGATTAATAGGTGCAATTTGGGTCACAGAGTATACAGCTTGGCCTAACTTCAGATATGCCCCTCTCAAAAGACACCTAGCTCCACTTGGTCTTTTCACTTCCTGGACTTCAAATGTAAATTGAAACTAAAAGGAGCCAATAATATATTTTTACTTCTTAAATAATTTTATAATTCACCGCACTTTCATTAACTGGTATGTTCTAATCTGGCAAAATAATTTTCCCAATTTTAATAACTGCTGAAGTTAGTGTACTTTAGGCTAGTCTAGGCTCAATGTTCGAGCAAATGGGAACATCCATTATATCAGCTGTCTGCTTTAGATAGTGCATAGTTTCTGAAGTTACCACATACACCACTCCCTTGATATCTAAGACAATGTATTATAATGCGGGGTCAAACATTTCTCACACTTTTTTAGTAAAAAATAAAAATAAAATTTGCCTCTATTTCTTGAACATGAAGAAAATCCCAATAAAGATTGGTAACTGAAACCTTGATATAACACTCATTTTATTGTAGAAAACAGTGGAATCAACATCATGAAACTCTCAACTTTTAATAAGAAGTCATATATTTTGTTACATTTTCTTTCCAAACAACATTCTCAGTACACTGTAAATAAGAATATTCAATAAAATTTGGTCACAAAAATACCAGTAACAGCTGCTGGAAATAGCACTTTAATAAATAAATACCAATTAAATAAGTTTTGTCAAGTGAAATTTGTGCTTTAGTTGTATCTTTTGTTCGGATTAAGTGTAAACATCATAAATGAAATGCGCCCTCTTGTATAAAAACATGGAAACTGTCAATCTACCAACACAGCTATGTCTGCAAGCATTTCTGTGAGTCATTTTTAATTTTTCACTTTGTATTCTAGTGAAATAAATTATCTGCTGCATTTGACAAGACTTGCTGATTTTCACTCATTTCTGTTAGTTTAAGACCAATGAGTCAGAACAGAATGAAAAATCATAGACCTTTTCCAGATGGTCACTCCGGAAACCAATGTACCAAATTTGAATCTCCATCCAGCAATTTAAAAGGAGTTATGGTTATGGACAGAGTTTCTGATTAGATGGATAGATGTATGGATGGATGGATGGATGGATGGATGGATGGATGGATGGAGGGTATCGTACAATATGCCTCATTCAAGTGTTGGGATTATAATGATAACTAAGTTTTCCTCACCATCAAAATCTTTTTGTATTCTTTTCATTTCTTTAGCTATTTCTTCAAAGTTTACTTGGGAACCTTGATTCAGATCACTGGGATCAGGGATGGGTAGTTTGACCCTGTCTGTTCCTGCATCATCTTTCTCATATTTCCTCACATACATCTGGACAAGGTACTGCAATAGATTGATCCCATTGTCCTGAAACAGACATTATCACATACAGTGAAACTCTGCTGTAACATGTTTTGATAAAGCACAAATTTGGATATAGCACGATCTTTGCGTGGCTCGCTAAATTTTACATTAATTCCATCTTTTTCCTTAAGTACTAGAGAAAAGAATTTGATCTGATAATTTGTAAAATAATAAAATAAAATAGAGACAAACAGTCATTCATATAATCATGCTGATATAAAGGATATACAATTATATACAATATCCCAAATCTGATAATTTGGAAAGATGTGACATATTCTTGAAGATAAAAAATATCTTTTTTTAAAATCATTTTTGAAAAGACAATTTGTGTGTGTGTGCTAGATTTAACATAGCTTTAAAAAAGTTTCAGTCATATTGCTATGATGTCTGCAGTGTGGCAGTTTATACTGATGTCTAGCAATGGGGCATCATGCTGCAGACATGTAGCATCATGTCCCACCCAGTCACATTATCCTGACACCAGGCCAACCAGTCCTAACAATAACCTCTTAACGCTGAGCGCCTAGTGAGGCAGCTTAAATAGCATTTTTATAAGTCTTTTTGGTATGACTCAGCCAGGATTCGAACTGGTGACTTCCCTTATCTGAGGCAGACGCTCCAGCCATTAGGCCACCGGAACAGTCAAAAAAACAATATCCTTAATATGCTGATAGTTGCTAATCTAATTATTACAGGACCATCAAAAATAAAGCCATTCAAACTAAATTGTGTTTATTCTCAATGCATCCTGTGAACAACTATTGCTCAATCCAGGATAAACAAATGTCCATGTTCTGTCATTGATCATACTCCACCAAATAATGCAGAGATCTTAAAAGTTTGTCACCTAAATTTATAAATCAATTACTTTACTCAACTATTTAACTGAAACAACAGACCACCAATGCCTGCTCAATCAAACAATACATTATAAAACATTATTACCCAAATTGTCAAGAGCAATTAAGTCATTTCCACACACTCTCTCTCTCCCCCACCCCCACCATCTTAATTATTTATATTTTACAGTCAGCAATGCAGACAGCACCTTGAAAAAACTCATACAAAATCCTCTGCAATGGCATAGATAAAAGCATATATCTTGTACTGCTGTGGGAGACTGCAACAGAATCATTTAAGTTGTAGTGGTGGAGGGATTTGATATTATAATCAAGCATACAACTTTGTTTTTCCTCAGCAGTTGTGCAAAGTCGTAGTTATAAATAAAATTTCCATTAATATTGGGTTAACAATATTACTGGGTTTATTTTACAACTGTTCTTATTGAGATCACTCTTTATCCCTGAAACCAAATGGTTTACTCCCTTACTGGGTCCAGGCAATTATACACAACTGTTCAAGTGTTAATGTTTGAATGCACATATGAATTTTCTGTTCAAGTATTTTTCAAGCCTAAATACAAGTTTCTTTTTAGAAACTCCCAATGTCTGAAATATGCATTTTATTGTTGGTAAAAAAAAAATCAGACTCTTTGGACGTATCCAACAAGTGAACAAATTTTAATGTTTTGGAAATACAGTGTTTCCTAACTTAATGTCAGTTTACTAGCAAGAAATTAAGAACTTGGATTTTAATGGAATACAGCAGAAATTAAAAAAAAAAATTAGGTTTCCTTGTGCGTATTTTTAATGGAAAGCAAATTTTAGGTAAATTATGTTTCTCCAAGCATAATTACTGAATCACATTACATTAGAAATATTTACCTGCTACCTCATGAATCCAGCCCTACTAAAAGACGAAAATTGTCTATCTCATACAATCATGGGGCAATAACTCTTACCCATTACCTCCCCCTGACAGCCAGGTGTCACTTATTTTTAGCTGAGTGATATATTAATCAGGATACTCACATGGTGGGGTAGTTGGGTGGGTTTTAAAGTAATGTGATTATGTAAGTATTCTCTGAGAAACATAATTTACTTAAAAACTTGCTTACTGCTTCAAATACATTCTCCAATCACAATATGTTAGGAGAATAGGCACTGTGTATCTGACCTCCACCTCGGGTATCCTTCTCCAGTGTGTGTGTGTGGGTGTGTTTTATGTAGTTTTAACAACTTTTTAGCCATACTGCTATGATGTCTGCAGTGTGGCAGTTTATAGCAATATCTAGCACTAGGGCATCATGCTGCAGAGATGTAGCATCATGTCCCATCCAGTCACATTATCCTGACACAAGGCCGACCAGTCCTAATACTAACCTCTTAATGCCGAGTGCCAAGCGAGGCAGCTGTAAGTACCAATTTTATAAGTCTTTCTGGTATGACTCAGCCGAGGTTCAAACTTGTGACCTCCTGCATCTGACGTGGACATTCTAATCACTTAGGCCACCAGAGCAGTTGGTATCCTATTAGGGAACGATGACTGGATTCCCCCTGTGAATGATAACCTGTTTTCCTAATTACATAAGCAACACAACCTAGGGTCACTTGATCTGTGACCCCAACATATGGCTAAGAATGATTATTGAAATCTTTCTACCTATAAAATTTAACTGGCGAATCCAGCGAGGCTGATTGGCTGTGCTGATTGTTTGAATTGGGTCTGGTGGTCACCTGGGCTGCCACCATCAGTCCTACCAGATTTAAGTTTTGCCACTGCAAAGCTAAATCTCTGGTATAAAAATCTGCATGCCAACCAACTGCTTCTAGTATAACTTGTATCAAAACATGGAGTTCAAACACGGGGTTCGCAGAGATCGTTTTAATCCCATAAGCAGTAATCTTCATGAAGTGACTTGGATCTTGTGAGACCTCCAAGTATGCCAAGTGTATAACCCATTTCAGTCATGAAGCATGGGCTTGAGGGATGACA
Source organism: Megalonaias nervosa (assembly GCA_016617855.1). Lineage (NCBI taxonomy): Eukaryota > Metazoa > Mollusca > Bivalvia > Unionida > Unionidae > Megalonaias > Megalonaias nervosa. The sequence goes on from JAECUM010002515.1 coordinate 91,374, forward strand.
TCCTGTTTCCCAGCTTTCATTGGTAGAAAGAGTCATCTGCCATGTCTTGTCTAAATGTCTCAAGTAGTGCTTGTGTGTGCAAACAGGAACTTGCATGGTCATTGTTCTCGACCTATCTAAGGAAGAGAGTGAGTGAATGATGACTCTTTGATTGCTGACAGATGGTAACCTATATTTTGGCTACAAAGCCTGGTTCTGTCAAAAGGACCACCAAACCATCTGATCTGAAGGTTGGTTCAATGAAATGGCTATGTAGCTCATTGACCATGCATGTTGAAGCTAAAGCTATCTGGAAACATGTTTTGGAAACATGTTGTGAATGATAGTAACTTTAGCCAAGTGTGGGCTAAAGGCTTGAACTGAGCCATGTTAAAACACAGGACAGATTCCATTTTGGAAACAGTGAAGGATTTTGGGTGATTGAGAACAAAATTTACTAAAAGATCTGATAGATATTTATCATGCCCAATATCACATCTACCATGATTCCAGAATGTGTCTGATATCATGTAGCTGTAGTCTTTGACAGTAATTTGGGCTAACTGTTTCTATTTGTAGAGCCAGAGAAAAATGTCAGCCAGTTGAGGGATTCAGGCACTCAGATGGATGATGTTACTGATATGGCACCAGTCCCTGAAAACATGCCACTTTCCCTCATAAGCCTTCAGAATGGAGGGTTTTCTGACTCTTGAGATTCTCTCCACAATCAAAGGCTTCAATGGTTTGTCTGGACAACAGCGAGAAGAAGACAACAGGCTGGGCAGTGACGGAACACTCATGACTGTGGCTGCCTGAGAAGATTCGGGTTGGCCGGAATCTTCCTGGGCAGATCCATCGCTAGATCGAGTAGATGAACAACCGTCAGGTCTTTCCTTCCCTTTGATGCCTTATGGACTATTGCTTTGAACTTTGCATTTCATGCATTTAGTAGACATTTCTCCTGAAACAACACAAAAAGAGAAAACAAAGCATAAATTAACAATTCAACATGTTAACAACTCACTAATACCATAGCCCAGACTTCCTCTGACCATGTATTATACACGCTGCATGTCATGGGCAATATACTCTCAGTATATACAACACAATAGTCATTTTGACTTACTTGCTCTAAAAGTTTGCATTTCATATATTTAATTGACATTTCTGCTGAAATGACACAAAAAGAGAAAACAAACCATCAATTAGTACTTCAGCAAGTTACTACCTCACTAATATCACCCCCATTACTAATGAAGCAGATGAAAATAGCCAGTGTCGCATTTGATACCCTCTAGAATATGCTTTGAACTTATGCATTTCATGGATTTAGTTGACATTTCATGGATTTAGTTAACATTTCATGCATTTACTTGACATTTCTACTGAAATGACAAACGGGAAATCAAAGCATAAATTAGCAATGCTGCATGTTATTAACTTGCTAATACCATCTCCGTTACTAATAAAGCAAGTGAAAATAGTGTCAAGCCAACTTGTAAATGACAACATGACGTCAATGACAGCAAGGTGTAATGTGGACTTAAATAGATGAAGTCCATAAAGGTGACAAAGTCACTCAAATTTGGCAGAAATTGTAAAAATATGTATACAACCTGCAGAAGAATGATTGTCCCACACAATAAATCCAAAAGAAAAGCTCGATGTTACAATTTGAACACTAAAATGGCTTGGATTGTTTGAGGTAAAATGTACTGAATTATCAGTACAGCAGCAAAGCTAAATACTAGCAACACCTGGTGATGGCAAGGCAAAGTAATGGACAAGAGTTGTTGCATTTTGTCTATATGAGATAGTCAGAAAAAGACTATTTTCTTCTTTTAGTAGGGCTGGATTCCCGAGATAGCAGGCTAATATAATTCCTAATGTATTGTGGTTGGGAAACAAATCTGAAGGAGAAATACTATTGCATTGGTATGCATAAATAAGTTGCCAGATTTCTTGCACACGGGTCAGATATGTATGTATGTACCAATGAATGGCTCTCTGCCAAAAAATAATTCAAGATGTAAAAATAATTGTTTTATGTATTTCTCATTTAAAACTCAACAAATTTGTAACAGTATCAATGAAGACCATAGTTGAGTACTCCCCCTACCCCCATATTTGAATCCAACCCGATACTGTATACCTAAGAGGTTACATATACAATAATTGACTTGTTGGGATACAGCATGATATGCCACACATGATACCACTTCATGTTATAACACAAGTTTCACTTTACATAACTGCTCAAGCAAATGCTGATATGGTCCTTGTGTTGTACTTATCTAGCAGACCACCTAACTCAATCGCAACATCTAGTGTTGATTCTGACCTTGCTTAGAATTTAACTTACAGCTGTGATGCTGCATCAAAGGTCACAGGAAATAACAAGATGGGTTGATTCAACCTTAAGTCAGATTTGATGGTTCATATTAAGAACTAAAATCTGGCATACTTCTCTTTTTCTCACTTTTGATGTAATCAAATGCAAACAGAAGGACCCAATTACAGACAGTATGATCTAATTAATTACAGCTAAGTAATGCATCAACACATCAAAGTGTGTGCTGAAAAGCTTGATGTTAAGGACGTAAATAGCAAGACAATTGTAAACCATATGATAAATTTTGTTCTTGATGGAGATTTTAGTCTCTATTGTATACAAAGAAAAATTAACATAAACTTAATTTTCCAAGTCAAAGGGAATTCATAAATAATATTTATGCTAACACACAATGAACAAAAACCTTATCTTAGGACTCTAACAATACTGATCATACAATATCAATTCATCTTACCTTACTCTTCACATCCTTTAGTTTTGGTAGAATATCGATACCAAAACCATCTGCTTGGCCTCGTGCCTTGTGTCCTGGAAAGCAGATTAAGTTTGGCCATTAAATAACCTTACTTGCTACTTGAGGTTCAACATTTACAATAGATGATGTGTGATTTTCATCATCAGAAAGTAACAATGTACTAAATTCACAAACTTTAACTCTCAAAATTGTCTATTTCAGAACTAATACAGTCCTTGTCCTTATAAAAGCAAGTCTAAGCACATAAAATTCAGTGATGTAGAAAAACAAAATACCAAATATGAAATTTCTCTGAGTAGCACCACCTACATCCAACGAGATCCACCAGGAAGAGATTGCAAAAGCATAGTATTCATCATGCCTTTTGTATTCATTTTGAATATCTAAAGCAGTTATTCACTGAGGTGTAATCCTTACTGACTGCCTTTTGTTTCAAAATATTGAAGCTTCTTGGGTAAATAAGAGTGTTAGGCTGCATTTGTCATACAAGTGCTCAGGAACACTTTCACAAAAGAATTACAACTGAACATTACAAGCATGTTTGTAATCTAGATTTACTGGTGTTAACATTGCTGTTTGCCAATATACTGTGTTGCCTGACTGGAAAATTGGAATTTTACGTGGTCATAATGCTGTGATTTTAAGCTAGAAACAGCAACGATTATGCCAAAATCGGAATGGTTGGCATGGTGATAGTATGTACATAACATAATTACCTGCCCCTGTAAATTGTTCAGTTTAATATAATATTCATCATAAAGAGATGTTCTACCAGAAGTTTAGTCTCTTAACTTTAAATCAAGCCCCATCATTACAAACAATCCTCACTCTCAGACTGCACCCAAAACTGTTAACCTGAAATCATGCCCCATGATTACAAACAATTCTCACTCTCAGACTGCAATCAAAACTGTTAACCCAAAATCATGCCACATGATTACAAACAATTCTCACTCTCCAGCTATGACTGTACTAAAAATTCTGATGGCTGATTGGTAAGTACATCAGCCAATCAGACATCAGAGTCCTGATTGGTGAGTCACCTGACATTAGCCAATTAGGCATCAGAATTCTGATTGGTCAGTAGTCTGACTGCAGCCAATCAGGTATCAGAATTCTGACTGATGAGTAATCTGACAGCAGCCAATAGGGCATCATAAGTTTGAACTGAGTCTGAGTATGAGAAAACCTGTAATCACGAGACCATGCATCTTCTATATATAAAAAGAGCAATTGTTAAGAGGTTTATTACAGCATGGTTACACCAGGGTCACAAGGATACATCCCTTATCCACTTGCACAAACAGAAAGACAATTTATAATCTTGTGACAACCATTGGGGCATCTTGTTGCTGTCAATAGCCAGCAGAATCCTCACCAGAATTCTGCTGAATCACCTTGTGCATCACACTGATCAAAGACTCCTGAATAAGGAGAGTGTGGATTCAGGAAAGAATGAGGGACAACAGACATGATGTGTGGAGCTTGTCAAGTCCAGAAGAAATGCTAGGAACAGAACTCTGACCTGTACACAACATTCATCAATCTGGTAAAAGCCTTAAACATGGTCAGTCATGGCAGCCTCTGGAAGATCATGGCAAAATTTGGTTGCCCAGAGAAATTCATGAAGATACTTTGGTAAATCCATGATGACATGCTTGCTTGCTTCGTGGACAATGGTGAGTCAAGTGAACAATTCTTAGCCACAAATGGAATCAAAAAAGGCTGTTTGCTGACCCCCCTACCCTCGTTAGCATGATGTTTTCTGCCATGCTCATTAACGCCTTCCATGACTATGATGATGGGATTGACATCGGATGCCAGACTAATGGCAAGCTATTCAATCTGAGGAAAATATTGGTGACGACAAAGTTACTGGAAGTGACTGTTCATTACCTCCTACTTGCTGATGATTGGAATAGGGAATCTAAACGCCAAATCAAAGTCTGACATGCAACAGAATACGAACAATTTTTCTCCAGTTTGTAACAATTTCAGTCTCACAATCAGTATCAAGAAGACGGCGGTGATACAACACCCTGCACCAGGAAAGCCTTATGTAGACCTTACCATCACAGCAATGGACAAACCCTCCTGGCACTGTACAAGTTTGCATATCTTGACAATACACTGTTACATGCAGTCCATATTGATGACAAAACCAATCCCAGCAAGTGTGGCATTTGGCAGACTATGTGAGAATGTGTGGGAGTGCAGAAGCATCAGTCTACAATCAAAATTGAAGGTCTATGAAGCCACTGTGTTGCCAACATTGCTGTATGCATGTGAAGCCTGAATGGTGTACAGATGCAACTCCAGGAAGCTAAACCATTTTTACATGGGCTGCCTGAGGAATCGGATGAGGATAAAATGGCAAGATTGGGTTCCAGACATGGAAGTTCTCACATGGGCAGGCATTCCAAGTATCCACACTATGCCGATGAAATCACAGATGAGATGGGGAGGCCACATCACCTGGATGTCAGGCAAGCAATAACCAAATATCTTCAATGGTGAGCTTTAGAATGTTAAGTGATATCATGTAGGTCAGAAGAAACACTTTGAAGATTCCCTCAAGTCATCCTTGAAACACTTAAACACTGACCCTAAGTCTTGGGAAGATCTTGCACAGGATCGTTCCACCGAGCGCAGTCTAGTTCATACTTGAGATACAGACTTTGAATGTAGAAGAATAAATCTCAGAACTGCAGCATGCCCTTTATTGATCAAGGAACCCCAAGCAGCATCTCCTGTCCAGTGTGAGACAATGCACAGCATCTCCTGTCCAGTGTGAGACAATGCACAATGCCACAATGTCACAGTGTGAGACAATGCACAGCATCTCCTGTCCAGTGTGAGACAATGCAACCATGCCACAGTGTGAGACAATGCACAGCATCTCCTGTCCAGTGTAAGACAGTTCAATGCACAAATTGGCCTGATAAGCCACTCATGTAATCACCAAACCAAACAGCGATCTTACAGTCATCTTTGAACTTGAATAAAAAATATAAACACCATAATACAGATGGTAAAAATCCATGTTAGTTATATATACCATATATAATAGCATATAAGTCTATTTGTTTTATTGAAAATTCAATTCATATAGAGTAGGGGTCATCTTTTAACTACTAAAAATTTTTTAAAATAAATTTTGGGGTGATGTTGGAAATTTGATGTTACAATACATAAAAAATGGTCAATTCAAATATATGTATCTTTTTTGCCACTATTCTCATTCACAAATACATATATGGTATGCACTGTGTTTATCAGTTTCATAATGTTATTAGATGCACAATACTTTTATCTAGTTATCTGGATTTTAATAATTTGAAAATATTACTGGCAAATTAAATAATACCCACCGCAAGGTGAATTGTCTTTTAATGCTGTTTACTGTGGGTGTTTCCTAAAATATATTGCTTCCATTTTTGTGCAAGTCTGGACAATCTGTATTTGTTTTAATATTTACGGTTTGTTGTATGAACACTGTGTTAGATGCAACAGAAATTTTGGTTTAATTTGTATATTCCTTTTCCATAACATATATTTAATTCCCAAGAAATACAGCCCAAGTTGATCTTGTAAAGTTAGTGTTATCTTTGTTTCCCACATGACAACCCCTTTGACTGAGACGTGAGTTTGATATTTGCTCACTTCCAAGTAACAGAGGGTGGTTATTTGATCTCCTTGTGATCTTGCCGCACAACTGACACTTGTTGAGTTGCATCCTTTAATAGATTTCACAGACTGCATGATCAAAGTGTTACCTACACAGCCCATGCTAAGTCTACACATAAGCACCTGCATATGACAGTGAAGGTGAGGAAACTAAGCTGGACAATATTTACGATGACTAGACGACAATGGAGGTTTCAGAACCTTATCAATGAGGATGAATTCTTGGATTTGGTATCAAATGACATTAGATAGTGTCATTTATAGGATTCAATGAATCACAAAATGTGGGCTTAACATTCATTGTTTATTTGTGTGGAATTAGCATATTATGGGATATTGTGATTTGGATTATTCTGAACTACAATTTCTATACCAGTATATAACCTGCAACTGAATTCATGAATTTATCATATACATGGATTTAAAATGTCAATTATTTAAAATTTTAATGGATTTTATTACTTTATTACATGAAGATGGATAAAATGTAAGTTGTCAATTTATTTGTAACATATTCCACTCAATAGTATAATTGTATTTTACACAGGTTTTGTCTTTATTTCTATCTTGCATTATACACCCATCTATCTTGCATTATACACCCATCTATCTTGCATTATACACCCAGCCTTATAGGAGGATCAAACAGAAATGGGCTTTTTGTAGCTCTAAAATGGGAGGGGGTCGACTTATAGTCATATCAAATTTTAGATCAATATATATGAAAAGGTACCAGTATATTGCAAAGGGTGATGAGACTATTTAGTCTTTGAAAGTCAACAACCAAAGCATATATTTAAAAAGGAAATGTCTAAGTGGACTTATCTCTCTAATTTAAGTTACCAAATACTCTGGCTTAATAGATGACTTCTTTAATTTCATTTAGAAAAGATATCTGCAACAACATATTTGGTAAAGAAACAGATCTTGATAATACAGTGCTGATAATAATAATTCAGACAAGTAGTATGTAATAATACAGATAAATAGTATGTAATAATTCAGACAAGTAGTATGTAATAATTCAGATAAATAGTATGTAATAATTCAGACAAGTAGTATGTAATAATTCAGATAAATAGTATGTAATAATTCAGACAAGTAGCATATAATAATTTAGACAAGTTTGTAATAATTCAGTCAAGTTAATTCAAACAAGTAGTATGTAATAATTCAGACAAGTAGCACATAATAGTTCAGACAAGTAGCATGCAATAATTCAGACAAGTAGAATGTAATAATTCCATAGCAGATGAAACTATTTTCATGCAACAGAAGCATACAGTTTGAATACGCTGCATCATTTAAGACCCCAAAACCCCACACTTATCTCTGTAATAAAAGTATTTCAAGTTATAATATCCAAATTATATGAATATCTCAGGAATAAAAATAGTCCATCAATTAGGAGTAAGTTTGTTAATGTTTTAAATTCATTTTACACTGATCCCCATCTGAACTTTTTTTAAAAGGAAAGAACATCCATCAGTCATAAGAATTAACATGATGGAGTACATCAGTATGACAGATTCAATGCAATCTGCAGTTAAAAACTCCTACAATACGTTTACACCTACATAACTTAAGTGTTTCTATTCTTCAATATGGATACATTTCTTTCTTTAATATTGCTGACATGATTTATTTATTGCACATAACACCCAGACATGTACCACACCTCCATTCATGTAGTTTCCCATGGCCAGTACAAGTCCCAGTAACCTTTTAATGCAGATGCTCTTTGTCAACATCTGAAATGTAAATATGACATTTAATAACAACTGTACAGCCAAAGCATTTTTTAAAAGTCATTTAAAGGTTTTCTATTTTTAGTAACAGTGGCCACACTCGATGACCAATCTGCCACTTACACCTTTAGTGGCCGAATGGTCTAAAGCGCTCTCTGTTACGGATCACTGCCATCTCACCTCTGTCTGCGTGGGTTCGAGTCTAAGATTCGGCAAATGTGGATATGTGAGAAAGCTTGCCAGTAGCTTCTCATGGGTCGGTGGTTCTTTCCGCAGATTTCCCGGTTTCTTCCTCCACCATTAATACTGGCTGCCATGTATAGCCTATCGTGTGCCGAAAAATGGTGTTAAGCCCCACAACAACAACAACAACAACAACACCTTTAGAAAGCATGACTCTGTGGAAACCATTGCTACAGTTCCAATAAGAAACCATTCCCCTACTTTTCTTCCAACATGATATAATCAACTTGTCTTAAAACTCAAGCTTCCTGCAAGATAAATAATGCCATGTAAGATTTTGTTTGAAAAGATTCCTCACAGATAGATCTTTACAACTGTTGATATATTAAGTAAAGATCAGCCTCCACTTCAAAATGTGGAGGCTTTTTTTAAATAATGACAGTGTAACATTTGAATGTATATACTGGCCTTAAAATCAAGATATCAATGACAAAAGATGACTTATGTACAAAAATAAACTAAGACAAATTTCACTGCATGCTACACTTTGCTTTCTTTGCTGATGTTTAATCCAAAAACCCTAGCAAAGTCTCTAGAGCAAGAAGTAGGTCACAGTGATCTACTTTTGCTTGTGGTTAATAGCATCCCTCAAGATAAAGGGGTCCATAAATTTTCATGATTCTACATGCAATAGTGTAAGAAAACAGAATCTTAATGCAGACATTTTACATAATTACATGGAAATGGAAAATTGGTCACTATGACCTACTTTTGCAAGTACTGAGAAACATAATTTGCTAGAAAAATTTGCATAATACATTCCCCATCATATTAACATTAGGAGAACAGGTAATTCAAAGAGGAATGCTGACCATCCTACCTATACATTGGTATCCTTATTGGGAAGAAATATTGCATTTCATAAGTGGACAAAGTAATTATTGACTTTTGGACTAAAATATTTTTTGGGATTATTGTGAATGCATTCGAGAACATTTCATATTATATCATTGTGATACATCAAGACTGCTGGCATATCAGCACATTTAAGACTTGGCACATTAGCACATTCAAGAGAGAAATTTATTCAGATCACCACTGAAATCATTTGGATTGCCATATACCTTGTGATTTGTGATAGAATATATAGGATTATTTGTGATTTAATTCAAATGCTGTAAGACATTAGTCAAGCCTGGGTTAGCTGGCATGGTGTGTACTTAGGCAAAACACTTTATTCAATTGCCTTGTCAATAAATAGCCTACTTGTGTTGCTGTTCTGTAAAACACCGAACCACAAGAAATTTAAAAAATAATCTTTACCATCTGTTTTGGAATGAATATTAATCTAATATATCCAAAATCTGGTATAGGTGGTGTGAAAGTAACACTAATTTGACTTGGATTGATGCTTGGTGTCTCATATGATGTTGTTGTAAAGAAGAAATGCTTAAAAATGGGTGACACTTAGTAGTGGCAAGGAGAGGTAATGGATAAGAGTTATTGACCTTTGTATGATATAGACGGAAAATACAAATTTTTGTCTTTCAGTTGGGCTGGATTTGAGAGGTAGCAAGGTATGCCTAATATTAATATGATCCAGGAATTTATTCAGAGGAGAAATACTTCAGTTTCATAGAATATGCAATGTTAATGACAGATGTGTTTATTACAGTTCTGATAATTCATGAGTTCTGGACTTCATTAGGGAGTGAGTCAGAATAATCAGTTTTAAATCGATTATAAAAAGGATAAAATACACTCAATTTTGTGGTCTTTTAGAAGAAGGTTAAGACAAACTCAGTTTTGCAGTCTTTTAGAAGAAGGTTAAGATGCACTCAATTCTGTAGTCTTTTAGAAGAAGTTAAGATACACTCAAATTTGTTGTCTTTTAGAAGAAGGTTAAGATACACTCAATTTTGCAGTCTTTTAGAAGAAGGTTAAGATACACTCAATTTTGTAGTCTTTTAGAAGAAGTTAAGATACACTCAATTTTGCAGTCTTTTAGAAGAAGGTTAAGATACACTCAATTTTGCAGTCTTTTAGAAGAAGGTTAAGATACACTCAATTCTGTAGTCTTTTAGAAGAAGGTTAAGATACACTCAATTTTGCAGTCTTTTAGAAGAAGGTTAAGATACACTCAATTTTGCAGTCTTTTAGAAGAAGGTTAAGATACACTCAATTTTGTAGTCTTTTAGAAGAAGTTAAGATACACTCAATTTTGCAGTCTTTTAGAAGAAGGTTAAGATACACTCAATTTTGTAGTCTTTTAGAAGAAGGTTAAGATACACTCAATTTTGCAGTCTTTTAGAAGAAGGTTAAGATACACTCAATTCTATAGTCTTTTAGAAGAAGGTTAAGATACACTCAGTTTTGCAGTCTTTTAGAAGAGGGTTAAGAAACACTCAATTCTATAGTCTTTTAGAAGAAGTTAAGATACACTCAATTTTGTAACCTTTTAGAGGAAGGTTAAGATACACTAAAATCTGTAGTCTTTTAGAAGAAGTTAAGATACACTCAATTCTGTAGTCTTTTAGAAGAAGGTTAAGATACACTCAATTTTGTAGTCTTTTAGAAGAAGGTTAAGATACACTCAATTTTGCAGTCTTTTAGAAGAAGGTTAAGATACACTCAGTTTTGTAGTCTTTTAGAAGAAGGTTAAGATACACTCAATTTTCTAGTCTTTTTGAAGAAGTTATGATACACTCAGTTTTGCAGTCTTTTAGAAGAAGGTTAAGAAGCACTCAATTCTGTAGTCTTTTAGAAGAAGTTAAGATACACTCAATTTTGTAGTCTTTTAGAAGAAGTTATGATACACTCAGTTTTGCAGTCTTTTAGAAGAAGGTTAAGATACACTCAATTCTGTAGTCTTTTAGAAGAAGGTTAAGATACACTCAATTTTGTAGTCTTTTAGAAGAAGTTAAGATACACTCAATTTTGCAGTCTTTTAGAAGAAGGTTAAGACTCACAGAAGAAGTTATGATACACTCAGTTTTGCAGTCTTTTAGAAGAAGGTTAAGATACACTCAATTCTGTAGTCTTTTAGAAGAAGGTTAAGATACACTCAATTTTGTAGTCTTTTAGAAGAAGTTATGATGCACTCAATTTTGTAGTCTTTTAGAAGAAGTTAAGATACACTCAATTCTGTAGTCTTTTAGAAGAAGGTTAAGATACACTCAATTTTGTAGTCTTTTAGAAGAAGGTTAAGATACACTCAATTTTGCAGTCTTTTAGAAGAAGGTTAAGATACACTCAGTTTTGTAGTCTTTTAGAAGAAGGTTAAGATACACTCAATTTTCTAGTCTTTTTGAAGAAGTTATGATACACTCAGTTTTGCAGTCTTTTAGAAGAAGGTTAAGAAGCACTCAATTCTGTAGTCTTTTAGAAGAAGTTAAGATACACTCAATTTTGTAGTCTTTTAGAAGAAGTTATGATACACTCAGTTTTGCAGTCTTTTAGAAGAAGGTTAAGATACACTCAATTCTGTAGTCTTTTAGAAGAAGGTTAAGATACACTCAATTTTGTAGTCTTTTAGAAGAAGTTATGATGCACTCAATTTTGTAGTCTTTTAGAAGAAGTTAAGATACACTCAGTTTTGCAGTCTTTTAGAAGAAGGTTAAGATACACTCAGTTCTGTAATCTTTTAGAAGAAGGTTAAGATACACTCAGTTTTGCAGTCTTTTAGAAGAAGGTTAAGATGCACTCAATTCTGTAGTCTTTTAGAAGAAGTTAAGATACACTCAAATTTGTATTCTTTTAGAAGAAGGTTAAGATACACTCAGTTCTGTAGTCTTTTAGAAGAAGGTTAAGATACACTCAATTTTCTAGCCTTTTAGAAGAAGGTTAAGATACACTCAATTTTCTAGTCTTTTAGAAGACAGTTAAGATACACTCAACTTTGTAGTCTTTTTGAAGAAGGTTAAGATGCACTCAACTTTGAATTCTTTTAGAAGGTTGTTAAGATATGCTCAATTCTATAGTCTTTTAGAAGAATGTTAAGATACACTCAATTTTGCAGTCTTTTACAAGAAGGTTAAGATACACTCAGTTCTGCAGTCTTTTAGAAGAAGGTTAAGATACACTCAATTTTGTAATCTTTTAGAAGAAGGTTGTTTAAGATATTCTCAATTTTGTAGCCTTTAAGAGAAGGTTAAGATACACAATTGGCAAAGATATTATATACTCTGGGGCTAAAATAGATGGTGTTCACTGTCTGATGTGTCTGAATTGAGGAATAAGGTAGACTATTTATATCACATATCAACCACTTACATCACATGTCATCCGGAGATTGGTGAGTTTATCTTCTATCACAGATATGCTATCTTGGAATGCTTCTTGGAATATGAAGCAGAATAATCTTTCAGAACAATCTGGAATCTGGTGTAAATCATACAAAAATCTGCAAGAGACAGAAAACTGGCTTATGATTTAGTATCTTAACAATACTGCATACAAATAAGTACTGGCTAAGATTATTCCATGTGAATTTACCACATCAATGGACAGGTGACTTTAGAAGAGAGGCAGTGTGTGTGTGTGTGTGTGTGTGATTTGGATTTTTAACATAGCTTTAACAATTTTTCAGTAATATCGCAACGATGTCTGCAGTGTGGCAGTCTATAGTGATGTCTAGCACTTGGGCATCATGCCGCAGACATGTAGCATGATGTCCCACCCAGTCACATTATCCTGACACCAGGCCGACCAGTCCTAACACTAACCTCTTAATGCTGAGCGACAAGCGAGGCAGCTGTTAGTACCATTTTTGTAAGTCTTTGGTATGACTCGGCCAGTGATCAAACCCATGACCTCCTGCATCCGAGGTGGACGCTCTAACCACTAGGTCACCGGAGCGGTAGAAGAGAGGCAGTGAAGAAACCTTATACTGAGGAATGATTTCACAAGGCTGCATCAAAACACAACAAGAAGCAAAAAAGGGCCTACATATCAAACCACTGGTGTAAAATGTGTGACCAATGGACCACAAGGCTGCATCAAAACACAACAAGAGGTAATGATGGGCCTACATGTCAAACCATTGGTGTAAAATGTGTGACCAATCGAATCCAACGCCAAAATGCTGTGTGTGCTTTTCTCAGAAGGAACTGTCTTATCTTGATAATGATTCATCTCACACGTGAAAAAATCCATCATGGCATTTAGGAAATATAAACAAATAAAGCAACTTTAACCAAATCCTTAACGCAAATTTTATGTCTGTAATTTGGACCCCTCGGATCATAGAGGCAAGTAAATACATTGTGGAATGAATTATTTTAACTTTAATTTGATTTATGCCAAGAATGATGAAAATTTGTCAAGTGATTTAAGAAATTTAAGCAAATAAAAAAAAAACTTTTAACAAAAACCATAATGCAAAACTTTGATTACCGTGGCCATGACCCCAATGTAAAAGGAGTGAGCATATCAAAAAGAGTGACTGCCATGTTCCCGCTAATTTGGTCTCAATAAAAACAGATTATTTAATGATGTCAAATAACAATTTAGGATTTGTACTCAAGAATGAAGATCAAATTAAAGGGAAATAACTCAAGTAGGAATGATAAAATATAATTCAAACAAGAAGAAAATATATGATAATACACACATTATAAGAGGGTAGCACTATAATGAGGTGGGTTTACAGTGAGTGACCATTGTAGATTATGATGCATTTATGTTGTAGCATTTAATGGCACCTCAGCACAATAGTGACTATATGGTGCCAATGAAAAGCAAAATCTGAATATTAAGTAAAATTCAACTATATGAATACTTACTGTTCTGGTTTGTCAAGAGGGACATCAGGGTTTTTATTTACATGTTCTTTAATTTTCTGAATCTCCTCCTCAGTTCCTCTCTGAAAATCCATTATTAAATCCATTATTAAATATCAATACAGAATCCATTAATAAATATCAATACAGAATCCATTATTAAATCCATTATTAAATATCAATACAGATCCACATGAAAATCCATTATTAAATATCAATACAGATCCATTATTAAATCCATTATTAAATCTATTATTAAATATCAATACAGAATCCATTATTAAATCCATTATTGAATCCATTATTAATATCAGTACAGATCCACATAAAAATCCATTATTAAATATCAATACAGATCCACTGCTTCAAATGTTGTAACGACAAATTTAACTACAATACATTCATAGTATGTATCTTTGATATACCAAGAAATGTATACAATTTTCATTGAAAGAAAATGAGACTTGCTGAGTTTCAATTAAAAATTTATATCAATGATACAGCATACATACTATGCATATATTTCATTGATACAAGATACTACTATGTATAGATTCATTTACAATGGAATTAAGATCAACAACCACTGATACCAGTTTGATGTCAGGATGCTCACCATGTTCTGCAAACAGAACACGGTGAGCATCCTAAACAGTGAAAGTGCAGCACTTCAATCCTCAGTTGAGTACAACAAGCAAAATAATAAATGGGACATAATTCATTACTATGCATGATTTACAATAAATGGGACATAATTCATTATTATGCATGATTTACAATAAATGGGACATAATTCATTATTATGCATGATTTACAATAAATGGGACATAATTCATTATTATGCATGATTTACAATAAATGGGTCATAATTCATTATTATGCGTGATTTATAATAAATGGGACATAATTCATTATTATGCATGATTTACAATAAATGGGACATAATTCATTATTATGCAAATTTACAATAAATGGGACATAATTCATTATTATGCATGATTTACCAATGCTACTGACCATGATTTTATTTTAAGCCATCATCTTTCTCTTTCCTTTCATTGGTTGATTCGACTGTCCATTTTACCTCAAATATCCAGAGACAGACAGATCTGGATCCAATGAGGTAAAACTGACAGGCTGGCTGACAACCAACACAAAGAAACCAAAACAATGTTCCTTGTATACCCTTGTTAATAATCAACAACTGAACAAAACACAAAACACAAAATAGATTACAGTGGGAATTTACAGTATGGCCCACTCATCATGACCGGCTTTTGCAACTTTGTATCATTGATATCAAAGATCTCTCTTTCTCTCTCTCTCTCTCTCTTCTCTCTCTTCACAGACTTCCAACAATTCAGTTGATTGATTGAACAAGAGAACATGGAATACTGAAGGAACTTTGATGCAATTGTGTAATGTTTAATTTGTTTGGAAAATGTTCTTCTTATTTAAATGGTATTGTGTAAAACTGTAAACAAGAATCCCTCAAAGCGACTGATGCTCTACTGAAAAGAATTTCCAAGAATTCAAGATAAGATGATTTCTTCTCTTTTAAACTGCTTTCAAAACCATCTCTGAAATTTTTCAGCAATAACAAGATTTTCAAATTAGCTGCTGTGGTGGTCACAATGGATGTCAGATGGCACCAATTTCATTTGGGATCAAGAAGACATCATTAGAAGTCTTTTGGTGAAAACTCCATATCAACATTACCATCCATTCTAGCTGACATCACGGCAGTCTTTTGGTGAAAACTCCATATCAACATTACCATCCATTCAAGCTGACATCATGGCAGTCTTTTGGTGAAAACTCCATGTCAACATTACCATCCATTCACGCTGACATCATGGCAGTCTTTTGGTGAAAACTCCATATCAACATTACCATCCATTCAAGCTGATATCATGGCAGTCTTTCGGTGAAAACTACATAACAATATTGCCATCAATTCAAGCTGACATTATGGCAGTCTTTGGAGAAAACTCCGTAACAATATTACCATCCATTCATGCTAACATCATGGCAGTCATATTGGATGTACAATTATTATCATTTACATTTAGAACCAACCAGGTATTATAAGAAGTCTACTGGTGAAAACCCCATATTAATTTGGCCATCCATTTGGGAAGAGTAAAGATAACACTACTTTCAAGATGATCACCATGGTGGCCATAGTCAGTTTCCATCATTTCCAATTTGACCCAACAAGATACTGCAGAACCCCATGTCAAAATGACTTTCCATTTAATAGGAATAGTGATAAAAAGATTTCATAGTGGCCATACTTAACCCCATGTCAAAATGACTTTCCATTTAATAGGAATAGTGACAAAAAGATTTCATGGTGGCCATACTTAACACCAGATCAGCACCATTTAATTTAGTTAAGAAGTCTTCTTGTTAAAACCACATGCAGATATGACTGTTTATTTTCAAGGAGTAACAATAACAAGATTTTCAAACTTACTTTCTATTTACGAGGAGTTGCAATAACAAGATTTCACAGTGGCCATACTGGATATCAGATTGGCACCATATCCAACTTGAACCAACTAAACATCATACGATGTCTTTAAGTAAAAGCCCCATGTGGAAATGATCATTAATCATCCAGAACATGTAGTGATAACAAGATTTTCAAGATGGCTGCTGTGGTGGTTATATTGGATGTGTAAGAGACACCGTTTTCAATTAGGACCAATTATAAGTCTTCTGGTGAAAACCCCATTTAAGTAAGACTTTTTTAGGATCAATTAAAAGTCTTCTGGTGAAAACCCCATTTTAGTAAGACTTTTTGTTCATAAAGAGTAGGAATAACTGCAGTGGTGGCCATATTGGATATCAGATTGGCACTATTTTCATTTAGGACCAAGTACACATACTAAGTCATTTACTGAAAACCCCATGTGTAAAAACATCATTATAATGGTTCTTTTCAGTTACCTGGTGTAAGTTCAACTCCAAGGTATTCATCCAGCTCAAATTCTTTTATCTCTCACTCCAAATTTTCCATATTTTTACAAACTGGTATAAGTGAGATAGAAAGTAAGCAATTCCAAGGGGATTTTTATCAAATTGTGTAACATGTTGATTTCATTTAGAAAATGGAGATTATGAATATTTTTCTTCTTAATGTTTTCTTTATTATTAGTGATTAATAACTGGAAATTGATCACTGATCTAGATGAGTGGTTCTGAACCATAGGTCAGGACCCAATGATGGGTCACCTTAATGTTTTGAGTGGGTTGCCAAGATCAACCTTAATAAGTTTTAATTTCCTACAGTGGAATTTTTATTATTTAATGGGTTGTGAGCCTAACACCATAAACCAAATTACAGCCCAAAAGGTTCAGAACCACTGATCAAGAGAATATGGAAGCACAGGTCTAGTGTTGAAACCACAACTGTATGCATGGAAGAATCAGAATTTGATAGATCAACAGTATTGGTATATCTAACTGCTTTATACCAACACTTCTAAAGTCAAGTGACTTTTAACGTACCAGTACTTTTCAATATACCAGTATACATATAGATATTTTCCACAGTGCAACCAGACATTTTAATAGACTTCAAAGACACACACAAAAAGAATTAGTTTTCTTTAAGAAAACTGTTTCAACCCATCAATGGGTCTCATCAGACAGCAACAGCAAACTATTAAGTTTATCTCCCTATAATTGCTAGAGATTCCCCCCCCCCCACATAATTGGGGGTACAGGTATGTTTAGTTTATCAAAACATATTTATACATTATTACTATAATTGATTATAACATTGCCACATCTGTACTATAGTAAGTCCATTCACTTCAAGTTCCTCAGTTTGGCAGCTTTCTCTTTGTCTTGTCAGGGCTGTTCCAGTAAGACATACATGGGACCCAGGGAAGGCAATTTCAACATAGAGTAGTTAACTACACAGGTGTTCGACACAAGCTTGATGTTGAAAAAAAAAATACAATAATCTAAAGGAAAAAAATCATACTGACTGACAAAATTGCCTCAGATTTATCTCCATGACCCATTCTGACATAGGAACCTATCTATCATACTATAAAAGAGACAAGGTAAGTAACTTCCAAAAACTTCATTCCACCCTTGACACTCGATTTCCTTCTGCTATTTCTGTCTTTGAAAGCACATGTGACCATAATCTATCATTTGATTTACTCCTGAGAGATTTTTCTATTCATGAAGCCATCATTGATTTTTCTGAGTTGCACCAAATTGAAGTTATGGGCTCCGAAATGTATGAATTTTGCAAATTTTGCCTGCTGGGACAAAGTTATTCTCCTGTAGAACATAATATGATTGGCGCAAAAGGTAACATCATGAACCAGATGCATGGCTGTTATTTAAATATTACCCTTTGAACCAATCATATTTTGCTGTTAATGTGTATGCCACATCTTCTGGATATTTTGAAAATGAGTGTAATGTGTATTTGATTTGTGTGGACACAAGATAATTCTTCTATGGAACAGAATTCCTAAAGTTGAATAGAGTTAATGGCAAGTAGGAACATACTTTTGCATCTATCATTGTTCTCAGATTAATGAAGGAATGTACTGTAGAGTCGCAAATACCATATCTCTCAGTAAAATAGAGCTCGTTGCACAGGATGGTACCAACAGGAGGGTAACTTTGACCCGGCAGGCAAAGTTCGCAAAATTCATATGTGCAAACAAAAGACAGCCTACAAGAACACTTGAAAGTTAACATGATCAACAACAGCATATTAAATCATTTGATCTTTAAAGACTATTTCTAAGAAAGTGATAAATTTCATCCAACTATCTGCCAAATTATAACAATAATATATACCACCGCTTTATGAATCAATATTAATCCAAATAAATCCAAAATTTTGAATGGAAAAGCTTGAAATTCACACTTGGATTAATGCAAGGCTTATTCCGTAAGATGTGCATGGAAGCAAAGCTTAAAAACTAGCAACACCAAGCAGTGGCAAGGGGAGGTAATGGGCAAGATTACCAGCTTTTGTCTGTATGATATAGACATAAAAGATGAATTTTCATCTTTTAGCACAGCTGGATTTGGGTAGTGGCACGTTTATATTCCTTATGTTAATGTTAATGGGGAATGTGTTCAAAGCAGAAATATGTCTTCCTAGATGGTAACAAGCTCAACCAATCAGATGCAAGATGACCATATCAGTATGCACAGATTTTGCTTATTATGTAGTTCATCCAAAACTTTGATAACACAAAAGTATATTTCAAATCTGTTCAAGATCAGATCAGAAATATGGCTCTCACATGAATAACAAGTTCAGCCAATCAGATGACCTAATCAGCATGCACTGATTTGGATCACTGTTGATACAAACCCATATAAAAATTCTGAAATCAACTTGGAAAGATATCAGAGTGATAACAAGCAGTTGTTGAGGAACAGATGACAGACAATGCATTCTGCATGAACGATACTGGGCTGTACTATAAGCTCACATGTGCACTTGACAAGGTATACTAAATATGCAGCATACAATTTTGGTTGAAAATTATGTGTTTAACATCATTTACTTGCAGGGCATGAAAATTCTACAGGTATGTAAGTCATTATAAAAACAAACTTACATGTTCATAAATATTGCGAAGCTTTTCTTCATTCAAAACTGAGGTATCAAAGGTAAGAATGGCTAGAAGAAAAAGATAATCAGCAAGTTAAGAAATATTCAAACAGAAAATATGTGATTAAATTAAACTAATTAAGAATTGAACAAGACAGGACTAAGGTTACATAATTAACAGTATATGTAGCAACATGCTGACTTCAATGTTCATCAATTACACATAAATATTTTCATGAATTTAAAAAAATTAATTAATGAAAACACTCACAATAAACACTCTACTGCAATAAAAATAAATTATTATCAGTCTGTAAAAACATTTGGTAATGAACATGCTAAACATATGAACTTTTCCAAAATTTAACTATGCTAAACTATCTGACTTAACAACAGTTGTTGTTGTTGTTGTTGTTGTGGGGCTTAACGCCATTTTTCAGCACACGATAGGCTATACATGGCGGCCAGTATTAATGGTGGAGGAAGAAACCGGGAAATCCCCGGAAAGAACCACCGACCCACGAGAAGCTACTGGCAAGCTTTCTCACATATCCACATTCGCCAAATCTTAGACTCGAACCAACGCAGACAGAGGTGAGATGGCAGTGATCCATAACGGACAGCGCTTTAGACCACTCGGCCACTCGGGGCCCCCGACTTAACAACAGAGATGAACAGAATCATGTAAGCCATGATAACAGTAAGGTACAATACAGGTGAACAGTCAGGTAATCCAGATTTCCAATATATTAAACAAGAGGTTAACACTGTCATGCAATCCTGGATTTGTAGTATATTACAAAAGATGTGAACATGTCAACCAGATTTACAATGTATTGCAATGCAGGTGAACAGAATCATTTACACCAGATTTACATTACGCTGTAATACAGGTTTATGAGTCATGTAAACCTGATTTGTAAAACAAAAGCTTACCATGTTCAACCTCTGACATTTCCAGCCTAAGACTAGATAAGAAAATTCCAACTGTCTGCGACTTCTTGGGTTCTATGATTTTGGCCACCTGAAATGGAGTGATTCAAAAGTATCTATACTGATTTATCTTCATAATGCACTGAACATATTTCATTGTTTCCTACTTTGCTGAAGATGATTAGATACAAAGATAGGGAGGTGATGGCAGACTAGTTGCCTACTATTACATTTCTGTGGCAGGAAGGAGGGGGGATTTTCTTTTGCACCTGGTTTTACTTTAACCAGAAAATAATATAATGGATATAATAATGTTGTTTTTTTGTTTGTACAAAAAAGAGCAAGAATAGTTTTTTTAGCTATCTGGGGACTAGAATTTAGAATTGTAAAAACAAAAACTACCCCATCCACCACCAAAAATTAAATGGTCATTCCTTTATCTGTCAATATACAATGGAAACCTACAAGATGTGACAATACAGACAAATCATACATGATTATTTAGGTGTTCAAACTTCATTAGCTATGTAATGTTGCAATGAGGATGACACTAAATTAAAACTGGGAGATTTAATCTGGAACACAACATATATTTGTAAAATTATAATTATAATTAATCTGACAATAAATTTTTATCAATTTGACAATAACAGTAAAAGCGATTGATACAGCTCATAAATATTAATTGCTATAGATATTACAAGTATTTATGAAAGAAGTTCTCTGATCCAATGACTGTCTTTGAAGGTATATAAAGAGCTTAACTGTTTTAAATCCAAGACAATGATTGAACCAAAGTCTCCAGTCTTATAAGTCTACAAATATTTTCAAAACATATGTAAGTTTTGCAACTAAAATAACGTGAAATAAATACTGCTAATTCTTTAAAATATAATTATTTTGATATCTTTATTTACCATGAATTAAAAAAACATGTTTCATCTGGTCTGCCATAGCATTATCTAAACATCAGCAGTCATTAGAGCAAGAAAACTGGACCACTATGATGTTAACTGAGGTGATTTATTTTTTGTAATATAAATGCTAATACACCCAACAAATTTCAGAACTACACACAACAGTGTTTAAGTAACTGAATCAAATGCAAAAACTTAATGTAAATGATGGAGAATGAAAAGTATGTCATTGTGACCTACTTATGGCCATGGTGAGTAGTAATGTAAAAATTGAATATACCCATCAAATTCTTTTAACTGCACATAAAGCAGTGTCAGAGAAACTGAGCTAAATTGAGAAACTTCATGTAATCAGTGAAACATGAAAATGAGGTCACAGTGACCTCATTTTTCCAATGGTGAGTAGTACTCTCCAAGCTGAATACACTGGTCATGATTCATGACTTTATTATCATGTACATAGTATGCAATAATCATATAATAATAATAATAATAATAATGAGGACTTTGTATAGCGCCTAATCTTTAGAAGCTCTAAGCGCTTTACAACATTTGACAACACTTAAAAAAACAAAAACATATATAATGATATGATTACAAAAATAAAAACAAACACCACGAAAGTAGAAACAGAAAATATGCTGTAAATATTTAAGGCAAGGATACATTATTAGGTCTTTAAGTCTGTTCTTGCAGTTGAAATAGGTGAGTTTTAAGAGCGCTCTTGAATGAGATCACTGTGTCTTTGTGTCTAAGTGCAGTGGGCAATTCGTTCCACGTTGCTGGGCCCTGGTATGCAAAAGAGCGTTGTCCATATGATTTCATCTTCATAGTGGGAATAATGAGAATACGAGTGTCAGAAGAGGAGCGTAAGCATCTTGCAGGTGTGTTCACATGGGTGAGGTCAGATAGGTATGTTGGACTGGAGCCCGTCAGTGAAACGTAGCACAGAGAACAAATTTTGTGTTTAATTCTGGATTGTATGGATAGCCAGTGTAGGGTACAGAGCAGGGGAGAGGCGTGCTCTGATCGTGGTACTCTAAGGATGATCCGAGAAGCTGTGTTTTGAACTTTTTGAAGTTTCTGGAGTAGATATTGAGACGAACCAGACAGAATTGAGTTACAATAGTCCAGTCTTGAAAGTACTAAGGAACACACAAGTGTTTTAGTGGCATCAACTGAAAGATACTTGCGAATGGAGCTGATTCGTCTCAGCTCAAGATATGCAGCCTTGCATATGTTCATGACATGTTGGTGCAACGAGAGAGTACTGTCGAGAGTGACACCGAGGTTTCGTACTGACTGTGTGAATTTAATGTTGGTGTTGCTGATATTTACTGTCTGAGGTAAAGGATGTGAATGAGAAAGTCTTTGTGTTGTAATCAGGATGGCTTCAGTTTTATCATCATTCATCTGCAGCTTGTTACATGTCATCCATGATTTCACATCGGAAATGCACCTCTCTACGCCTTGGATGGTAGCTTCAACTTCAGCTGGATGGCTAGATTTGTATATTTGGGTGTCATCAGCATACAATTGGTGAGACACTGGATGATGATCTATGACACTTGAGAGTGGCTGAGTGTATAGAATGAAGAGAACAGGTCCAAGAACAGACCCCTGTGGAACACCACAGCATAGATCAACTGGGCTGGAGTGTTTTCCATTTGCGGACACAATTTGTGTCCTGTTGACCAAGTAGGACTTGAACCATAGTAAGGCCATATCATGAATGCCAAATACATGCTGGAGACGGTGAAGTAATATATCATGGTCTATAGTGTCAAATGCTGCAGAGAAGTCAAGGAGAGTAAGGACTGTAATCTTTCCGCCATCCAAAGCAGAGAGAAGGTCACTGACTACTTTCAGAAGAGTAGTTTCAGTACTGTGGCAAGGGCGATATGCAGACTGTACATTGATAAAAAGACTGTTTGAATTCAGATGAGATATAAGTTGGGATAGAACAACTTTTTCTAAGATTTTTGACATGAATGGGAGATTAGAAACTGGGCGGTAGTTCTTTAAATCATTATGGTCAAGTGTTGGTTTCTTCAGCAGAGGCTTTACAATGGCAGTTTTGTAAAATGATGGGAATTCCCCAGATGAGAGAGAGGTATTAATAACATCAGTTAGTGAAGGCAGTATTGGATCCAAGCACTCTAGCAGCAGTGACGTCGGAATCGGATCCAGTTCACATGACTTTGGTGCACTCTTCATCACGATTGTACGTACTAAATCCATAGAGACAGGTTCAAATGTTGCTAACGGTTGCCGCTGAAATTCTGTATCGCAACTGTATGGTGACGACGAGTCAAATGAAATTGTGTTGTCAAGTTTATCTCTGATGGTTTGTACTTTGTCACGGAAGAAATTTGCAAACAGGTCCGGAAGGTCGACTAGAGAGAAGGTAGCTGGAAGTGGTGTACATTTGTTCCTTGACATTAGCTTGTTAGTAATCTCAAATAGCTCTTTGTAGCTGGAACTTTCCGTGATCTTAGTACTGTAGTGGGCTGATTTCGCTGCATGGACTATGTTTGTGACATTCTTCTTAGCGGCATCATAGATCTGCTTATAAATAGTAAGTTTGGTGGAAAGCCAAAGTCTCTCAGCTTTACAGCGGTCTCTTTTAGCAGTGCAAAGCTGGTCCCTAACACTGCTATACCACGGAGAACACTTCTGAATTGCTACTCTGCACTTGGTTGCTGGGGCATGTTTGTCGAGCAATGAACGCAGGCAGTTATCAAGTTGTTCTGCTGTAGTAGGTAAGCTAGTTGTTAGGTTTGCTTGGATGTCATACATTAGTTTGGTTCTGTTTATCATACGGAGGTTTCTCTTAGTAGCGAATAAAGGTGGAGGGTTAGGGACTGATACGTCAAGATGGCATATAATGCAGAGGTGATCTGATGAAAGTTAGTGGGACACCAGGGAGGACTGAAGAATATTATCATCAGGTCTGTAAAGAATCCAGTCTAATATGTGACCATGTTTATGGGTGGGTTGGCTAACTGACTGTTTGAGGTTGAAAACGTGAATGGAATCTAGGAGTTTCAATGTGCATGGGTTTCCAGGACAGTCAAAGTGAAAGTTGAAATCTCCAAGAATAATCAGGTTGCCACCTATCGAATTTCCATACTCCAGGAGATTCGGAAACTGCTCCAAAAAGAGAGATTCTGTCAGCTTGTTTTTTCTACTAGGAGGAGGGCGTTTCAATGCCATTTAACTGAACAAATTTGAAACTCAACCTTTCTCCCAATCTGCATGTGGGGCTTATAGCTAACAACTACTTGTATGTAATCCATAAACACTGTGCATACCATATCTGTCAATTATTTCATGTACTGTATGTCTTTATCTCTGATTATGACATGTCTTTATTGAATATATCTGACAATTTAGGTAAAATATTCTGAGTATTATTGTGGTATTGTTTTTTTATATATATTAATGAAAAAATTTATAATGCAACAAGGTTCACACAGATATTTGATCATGAATTTCAATCACTATAACGAATTGCATCCAAAGTAAGGCAGAAGACTGAATATAGTATATGTCAAGTCAACAAAATTCAAGATTTAAATATTTCATTCACAGATAAGAATTCAGAAATATGCCGAGGCAAAAACAATGTAACTGAAGGGGCTTGGAGCCATGGGAGTTGAGGGTGTAGCTGAGGGTGCTTTGAGGCATGGCAGTTGAGGGTGTAGCTGAAGGGGCTTGGAGCCATGGCAGTTGAGGGTGTAGCTGAAGGGGCTTGGAGCCATGGCAGTTAGGGCTGTAGCTGAATGGATTTTAGGCATGGTAGCTAGGGGTGTAGCTGATGGGGCTTGGAGGCATGGTAGTTAATAGTGTATCTTAAGTTGTTTGGAGGCATGGCAGTTAGCGGTCTAGCTGAAGGGGCTTGGAGGCATGGCAGTTAGGGGTGCAGCTGAAGGGGCTTGGAAGCATGGCAGTTAGGGGTGTAGCTTAAGGGGTTTGGAAGCATGTCAGTTAGGGGTGTAGCTGAAGGGGCTTGGAAACATGGCAGTTAGAGGTGTAGCTTAAGGGGCTTGGAGGCATGGCAGTTAAGAGTGTACCTGAAGGGGCTTGGAAGCATGGCAGTTAGGGGTGTAGCTTAAGAGGTTTGGAGACATGGCAGTTAGGGGTGTAGCAAAACGGGCAAGGAGGAAAGGCAAGTAGGGGTGTATCATCTCATCTACATCTACTGTAAGTAAAGCAGTATTTTATTTACATTAATTACATACTCTTTCTTGATTTTCATGTTCAAGCATAAAACAGTCTAAATTCATTCCTACTCTTGATATTTTACTCTTCATGCTTGCTATAAGACTTCAGAACACTTGCACTCCTTGATCCAACCTCAAGTGACCCAACAAAGAAGTATGATTTTTAGGAATTGTCACATAAATGACCTAACACAAAGTAGTTTCAGGAATTGTTACATAGTGACCTTCATAATTCCATGAAGTGTTACATCAGTGACCTGAATAATTCCAGGAAGTGTTACATAAGTGACCTAACACAGAAGAACATTTCCAGAAGAAAGAAAATTCTGACTTTCAAAACGAATCATTTTTTCTTCTTTTTTTCTTGATGATCTTCAAAATTCAAACACCTTTCAAGGACTAATAAGCGTTTTCAAGAACTTTCCTGTAATTTTTGGAGATAACCTCAAGTTTAATAATTCTGCAAGGTGGCAACCAAGTTTAAAGCACTTTTTAAGATTTGCAAACCCTGTGCAACCGGATACACTAGCTAACACCCAATGTACCACATACATGTTCTTTTCCATGGTTACCAATTTTGTCAATATTTACAAGCAGTAAACTAAACTTAACTAAGTACACATGTAAGTATTTTAACTATACTGAAAACCTGTGCATAACACAAAAATGGAGCATAAAAAGAATGTCAATGTGACTTACTTTTGACTTGTAGGAGTAATATGCTCCAAGGTAAACATACCCATGAAGTTTCATGACTATACAAAAAAGTGGTCTCAGAGTAATTGAGATAAATGCAAGAGAAAAGTGATCTGTAACTCTTGCCTTTGCTATGCAGGCAAGGGAAAAGTGATCTTTAACTCTTGCCTTTGCTATGCATGAAAGTGAAAAGTGATCTGTAACTCTTACCTTTGCTATGCATGAAAGTGAAAAGTGATCTGTAACTCTTGCCTCTGCTATGCATGAAAGAGAAAAGTGATCTGTAACTCTGGCCAATGCCCTGCAGGCAAGAGCAAAACATGTCTTTGTTTCTCTATATTACTGCTACAAGTCAAGATAGGAATGAGAAGGGCAAAAAATATGCAATCTTGATATTCATAACTGCAGGTTGATTTTTCCCGTCCAAGTAAATGTCATTTATCTGACAATTAGGTTTAATTTTTAAATACCCAATGATGATACTACTAATCTTGTAAGACTGTCTTAAAAAATGTTCATCACCTGTTTAGCGACAGACTTGGATCGGAATGTTAACTTTTTACAGGTTTCCTGTGCTGGTCTGGAAAACATGTCATCAAACTCATCAACGTTGATGTCTGGCTCGACCAACTCCTCCCACACCAGCCTGGCATTAGTATACCTACAAATATTCATTTTCTTAGTCAATTTCTTGCAGAAATATTAAATGAAGCTGTCCTGCCTGAAAGATGTATCTACAAACCAATTAACATGATTCTGTGTTCATCTGTATCAGATATGTCTATAGTACATCCACAGCTCAGATAAGACACTTAGTACAGGACACGTATTACATCCACAGAATCAAACATGACACTTAGTACATTTCATACAGGACACGTATTACATCCACAGAATCAAACATGACACTTAGTACATGCAATGTATCAGATATGACACTTAGTACTTCCACAGTTCATATAAGAAAGGTCTTCCGCAGTATCAGATATGACACTTGCAACATCCACAGTTGAGATAAGACACTTAGTACATTCACAGTTCAGATATGACACTAAGTACATCTGCAATACCAAATGTGACACTTAGTACATGTACAGTATAAGGTATTACATTTCGTACATGTCTGGTATCAGACAGGACACTTAGCACATGCACCTTATCTGATACTGTAGATGTACTGTCATATCTAATATTGTACAAGTACTAAGTATTAAATTTAATACTGTAGATGTACTGTCATATCTAATATTGTACAAGTACTAAGTATTAATTCTAATACTGTAGATGTACTGTCTTATCCAATATTGTACAAGTACTAAGTATTAAATCTAATACTGTAGATGTACTGTCATATCTAATATTGTACAAGTACTAAGTATTAAATCTAATACTGTAGATGTACTGTCATATCTAATATTGTACAGGTACTAAGTATTAAATCTAATACTGTAGATGTACTGTCATATCTAATATTGTACAAGTACTAAGTATTAAATCTAATACTGTAGATGTACTGTCATATCTAATATTGTACAGGTACTAAGTATTAAATCTAATACTGTAGATGTACTGTCATATCTAATATTGTACAGGTACTAAGTATTAAATCTAATACTGTAGATGTACTGTCATATCTAATACTGTACAAGTACTAAGTATTAAATCTAATACTGTAGATGTACTGTCATATCTAATATTGTACAAGTACTAAGTAATAAATCTAATACTGTAGATGTACTGTCATATCTAATATTGTACAAGTACTAAGTATTAAATCTAATACTGTAGATGTACTGTCATATCTAATAAGGTACAAGTACTAAGTATTAAATCTAATACTGTAGATGTACTGTCATATCTAATAAGGTACAGGTACTAAGTATTAAATCTAATACTGTAGATGTACTGTCATATCTAATATTGTACAAGTACTAAGTATTAAATCTAATACTGTAGATGTACTGTCATATCTAATATTGTACAGGTACTAAGTACTAAATCTAATACTGTAGATGTACTGTCATATCTAATATTGTACAGGTACTAAGTACTAAATCTAATACTGTAGATGTACTGTCATATCTAATATTGTACAGGTACTAAGTACTAAATCTAATACTGTAGATGTACTGTCATATCTAATATTGTACAGGTACTAAGTATTAAATCTAATACTGTAGATGTACTGTCATATCTAATATTGTACAGGTACTAAGTACTAAATCTAATACTGTAGATGTACTGTCATATCTAATATTGTACAGGTACTAAGTACTAAATCTAATACTGTAGATGTACTGTCATATCTAATATTGTACAGGTACTAAGTATTAAATCTAATACTGTAGATGCATTAAGTGTTGCATCTGAACTGTGGATATGCTGTCATACCTGATACTGTGAATGTTCAGCATATCTGATACTGCAATACATGTCATACCTGATACTGTCGATGTAACATGTCATACCTAATATTGTAGATGCAACATGTCATACCTGAAACTGTGGATGTAATACATGTCATGCCTGTTACTGTAGATGTAATACATATCATGCCTGTTACTGTAGATGTAATACATGTGATGTCTTTTACTGCAGATGTAATACATATCATGCCTGTTACTGTAGATGTAACATGTCATACCTGATACTGTAGATGTAATACATATCATGCCTGTTACTGTAGTTGTAATACATATCATGCCTGATACTGTCGATGTAATATGTGTCATGTCTGTTACTGTTGATGTAATACATGTCATGCATGTTACTGTAGATGTAATACATATCATGCCTGTTACTGTATATGTAATACATATCATGCCTGTTACTGTAGATGTAACATGTCATACCTGATACTGTAGATGTAATACATATCATGCCTGTTACTGTAGATGTAATACATATCATGCCTGATACTGTCGATGTAATATGTGTCATGTCTGTTACTGTTGATGTAATACATGTCATGCATGTTACTGTAGATGTAATACATATCATGCCTGTTACTGTATATGTAATACATATCATGCCTGTTACTGTAGATGTAACATGTCATACCTGACACTGTAGATGTAATACATATCATGCCTGTTACTGTATATGTAATACATGTCATGACTGTTACTGTAGATGTAATACATGTCATGCCTGTTACTGTAGATGTAATACATATCATGCCTGTTACTGTAGATGTAATACATATCATGCCTGTTACTGTAGATGTAATACATATCATGCCTGATAATGTAGATGTAATACATGTCATGCCTGTTACTGTAGATGTAATACATGTCATGCCTGTTACTGTAGAGGTAATACATATCATGCCTGTTACTGTAGATGTAATACATACCATGCCTGTTACTGTAGATGTAACATGTCATACCTGACACTGTAGATGTAATACATATGCCTGTTACTGTAGATGTAATACATGTCATACCTGAAACTGTGGATGTAATACATGTAATGCCTGTTACTGTAATGTAATACATATCATGCCTGTTACTGTAGATGTAATACATGTCATGCCTGTTACTGTAGATGTAATACATGTCATGCCTTTTACTGTAGATGTAATACATATCATGCCTGTTACTGTAGATGTAACATGTCATACCTGACACTGTAGATGTAATATATATCATGCCTGTTACTGCAGATGTAATACATATCATGCCTGATACTGTCGATGTAATACGTGTCATGCCTGTTACTGTTGATGTAATACATGTCATTCCTGTTACTGTAGATGTAATACATATCATGCCTGTTACTGTATATGTAATACATATCATGCCTGTTACTGTAGATGTAACATGTCATACCTGACACTGTAGATGTAACACATATCATGCCTGTTACTGTAGATGTAATACATGCCATGCCTGTTACTGCAGATGTAATACATATCATGCCTGTTACTGTAGATGTAATACATATCATGCCTGTTACTGTAGATGTAATACATGTCATGCCTGTTACTGCAGATGTAATACATATCATGCCTGATACTGTAGATGTAATACATGTCATGCCTGATACTGTAGATGTAATACATGTCATGCCTGTTACTGCAGATGTAATACATGTCATGCCTGTTACTGCAGATGTAATACATATCATGCCTGATACTGTACATGTAATACATGTTGCTGTTGAGGTAATACATGTCATACCTGATACTGTAGATGTACAGCATGTTTGATACCACAATACATGTCATACCTGATAGTGTAGATGTAATACATGTCATGCCTGTTACTGTAGATGAAACACGTGTCATACCTGATACTGTAGATGTAAAGCATATTTGATAGCACAACACATGTCATACCTGATAGTGTAGATGTGCATCATATTTGATCCCACAATACATGTCATACCTGATAGTGTAGATGTAATACATGTCATGCCTGTTACTGTAGAGATAATACGTTACTATAGATGTAATATGTGTCATACCTGATACTGTAGATGTAACACATGTCATGCCTGATACTGTAGATGTAACACATGTCATATCTGATACTGTGGATATACTAACTGTCATATCTGATGATGTAAATGTACTTAGTGCCATATATTTCGTAGATGTAGTAAGTGTCATAAATGTAAAGATGCCAAGGGTACCCAGGTAATCAGGTACCCGCCATTCATAATAACCCAGGTAATAAAATGAGCCATAGGGTACCCATTTAGGTTATGTAAAAAAAAAGTTTCCAAGTTCAGATCAAAGATTACATCTGGCGATGTCAGGAGCAAGTGAGACACAGAATAATGAGTAAAGTTTGAGGCTCATGTCATGTGACTATTGGCTGCTTCACATTTATCCATTGTAGAACTTCATCTACTGATCTTATATTTTTGACAGGTGCCACCATTTGGCCATGTAATCAAACAGTTTCCTTACTTTCGATTTATATTAGCTGTATGCAAGACATTGCCTAGAAAACAGACGCATTTCTTGAATTTGAAACCATGTGTCACAGATTCATTGTATATTGATACAGGCTTAGATAGTGCACCAGTCAATATTGAAATAAAAAAGGCACCAAATGTTAAGCAAAATGGGCTTTATCGATGTAACTCATGGATGTTATATGACTGAAAAATGTTAGAAGAGAGGGATTTTTTTAAAACTGAAGAACATGCTGCATCAGGAAAGGGTCAAGTCAATAGTGCTTTACAAATTTTGAAATAGGAATTCAAAACAGATTTAATACCGCATTCAGAATTTGTGGACTTGATTTTACGACCATTCAGCAGAAGTTAGACATGAAGATTAGTTAAAATGAATGCTGTGTATAAACAATTTACCATTTTGTTTTGGTCTGTATTCTTGTAGTAATCCACATGGATTTAGCAAATTTGTGACAGGAATTTTAATTGCAGATCCAAGTAAGTAGCAAAAGTAAAGTTATGTTCTTTTTATAAGGTTTTCTGTAATTATGGCATGTGATATACAGATTGCTTTTTGATGTTCAGATTACACTTTTTTGCCACTTATATTAGAAATAATTATGCTTATACCTCTCCGGGGGTTGGCATGTATGAATCTACAACAAAGCAGTTCAGGTTCACATTGAATATAATTTTTCTTTGATCGGATACCTAGGAAACTGATCATTAGGATCAACAGATACACAGTAGATTTTTTTATAAATTTTTAACAGCTTTACGTAAATGATTTTAGTATATACTAATGAATCTCTGAAGGGTAGAGACTGCTATCATTCCATTTCACCTGGACATTTGTTTGCTTTTTCTACTACTGATAAACCACAGATTTTCTGGCAACGGATGGTCTGGCACCTCTTTAAGTCCGGACAAAATTACGAGAGGGCACCTGAAATTCCCGACACCACCAAATTAATTTACTGTGCGTGCACTCACTTGGACTGTTTACACTGCAGTTGTTGGTGGTGATACTTGTATCTTGTGTGATTCTTAGCTAATTTTACTTACATTTAACCCTAGCTTTGGCTTCTAAGAAAGATGCAAGTGTCATTGGTGGTGTCAGGCATAAACACCAGTCAATATCAATACAAGATAAAGTAGAACTGTTGAAAAAACTGGACCGTGGTGTTTCTGTGCAAACACACTGTGACACATATGGTATTGGTTCATCAACTGTTTACGATATAAAGAAGAAGAGGGCAATATGTTGAAATTTTATTCAGAGTGATTCCAAGAAGCGAATGAACATTAGAAAAACTATGAAATATGGTAAGAGTACTGAGCATGACCGAAAGAGGATGGAATGGTTTTGACAACGTTGGAGTGATGAAGTGGACTTGCCTGGCAGGATGGTAATGGACAAGGCTCAATTGTTTCATAAAGAACTTAAAGTAGAACATGAGTGTGACTATAGTGAAGGATGGCTTCAAAGGTTCAAGAAGTGTCATGGAATTTCCATGCATAAAGTGTGTGGAGAAAAACGGTCTGCAGACCACAAATGAGCTGCCGAGTATGTGGACAAATTTCAGAAGCTTGTAGTCGATGAGCACCTCAGTCCTGAGCAGGTGTATAATGCAGATGAAACTGCATTATATTGGCAATGCGTGACCTCTGTTGGTCCCACAATACTGTTAATCCAGCAAGGCTTTGGAACCAAGGGTGCCAGAAAATCGGTGGTTTACCTGTATAAACTTAATCTGAGGTTATTCAATGTTTTCTCCACAATCAATTCTGTTCTGATTTCACTTTGATCAACATTTTACACCTGATGAAAATTTTCATACTGCATCTGAATACTGGTCTATAATGTCACAGCCATGGCACTTATGACTATACAATCATGTCACTGGACTCACTATTATTTAATGTCACAGCCATGGCACTTACATCCATACAATCATGTCACTGGACTCACTATTACTACTGGCTTTTAGTGTCACAGCCATGGCACTTATGTCAGTACAATCATGTCAATGCATTCACTATTCCATGAAAGATTTAACTACACGGCACTTAAGTTAACACAAACATGTCACTCTCTCCCTAATACTACACATAATTTACAAGGCACAGTCAGAACAAACACATCACTGCATTCACTATACTTATTTAATGTCCCTGCCAAGGCAGTTAAATTGGAATGTCACTACATTCACTATTACCACAGGTATTTAACTACATGGCCCTTAAGTCAGTACAAGTATCTCACTACACTTGCTATAACCACAGGTATTTAACTACATGGCCCTGAAGTCAGTACAAGTATGTCACTCCACTCGCTATTACCACAGGTATTTAACTACATGGCCCTTAAGTCAGTACATGTCACTAAACTCACTATTACAAAAGGTATTTCACTACATGGCCCTTAAGTCAGTACAAGTATGCCACTACATTCACTATTACCACAGGTATTTAATTACATGGCCCTTAAATCAGTACACATCACTACACTCACTATCACAACAGGTATTTATCTACATGGCCCTTAAGTCAGTATATGTCACTACACTCACTATTCCAAAAAGTATTTAACTACACGGCCCTTAAGTCTGTACAAGTATGTCACTACACTCACTATTACGACAGGTGTTTATCTACATGGCCCTTAAGTCAGTATATGTCACTACACTCACTATTACCACAGGTATTTAGCTACATGGCCCTTAAGTCAGTACAAGTATGTCACTACACTCACTATTACTACATGAATTTAACTACATGGCCCTTAAGTCAGTACGAATATGTCACTACACTCGCTATTAACACAGGTATTTAACTACAGGGCCCTTAAGCCAGTACTAGAATGTCATTACACTCACCATTACCACAAGTATTTAACTACATTTGGCCTTAAGTCAGTACAAGTATGTCACTACACTCACTATTACAAAAGGTATTTAACTACATGGCCCTTAAGTCAGTACAAGTATGTCACTACACTCACTACTACCACAGGTATTTAGCTACATGGCCTTTAAGTCAGTACAAGTATGTCACTACACTCACTATTACCACAGGTATTTAACTACTTGGCCCTTAAGTCATTACATGTCACTACACTCACTATTACAAAAGGTATTTAACTACATGGCCCTTAAGACAGTATGTCACTACACTCACTATTACCACAGGGATTTAACTACATGGCCTTTAAGTCAATATATGTCACTACACTTACTATTACCACAGATATTTAATTACAAGCCCCTTAAGTCAGTGCACGTCACTACACTCACTATCATGACAGATATTTTACTACACAGCCCTTAAGTCAGTATGAATATGTCACTACACTCACTATTACCACAGGTATTTAACTACATGGCCCTTAAGTCAGTACATGTCACTACACTCACTATTACAAAAGGTATTTAAATACATGGCCCTTAAGTCAGTACATGTCAATACACTCACTCTTACCACAGGTATCTAAGTACGTGGCCTTTAAGTTAGAAAAACTATGTCACTAAACTCATCAACAGGGATCATAGCCCTGTGAAACATTATTAGAAAATAATCTATCCTACATATGTGGATTCCATAGATTTCTCTTACTCACTCTTTATTCATGGGTGTTTTTATCTCATGGACTTGTATCCTCTGCCAGAACAGTGGCTTCATTGGGGATTTGGGACTAATGACTGGTCTAAGAGATGCTGAAAATAATAAAACTAAAATTCAATCTTGAATTCAATTCCATTCCATTCATTTATCCCTGAAAGCATAAAAGCAGTTACATTGTCTCCAACAATAAAAATCATGTTCAATACAGAGGGCTATATGCTACATACTAAAATACAAGTCATATTTGGAATAAGAAATGTTCAAAAACATACTGAGTTTTCTAATTTATAAAGTCAAAGGGTGAAGGTAAAAGGTACATAGTGTCTGTACATCTGTATGCATGTGTACATATATATATGGATACTGTACTCTACACAAAGCTTTCATATTGACTCCAGACAAGATACATGTGTGTGTGTGTCTGCTGAGGTCGATATTTACATCATCTAACCAAAGGATGCTTAACTAAATTAACGAATGAAACAACACACCTTGACAACATGAAAGCATGGTTGTTCTAAGCAGTTAATGAGTGTAAAGTATAGTTTATAGTGGACAATGGTATATGTGGAAATTCGTGTAGAACTTGACAAATTTTTGAAGTCAGTGGCTAATTTTTTATTGCAAAGCATTCAGGATGAGTTAGAAAAAAATATAAAACTGTTATCAATTTTACTGATGATGTTCTGCAGAAAATTACCCACAATAACATTACATAAAGTCTTATTTGTATAGGAATTTCCACATCTACCACTGTCTACAATAAATTACTGATGTTGATCTGCCTGCTCAAAATAAATGAACCCTAGTCTTATCTAGGTCTGCAGTTGTCATTTTTAATTTGGTCAAGTATTTTTTCAGAAAACCAGAAGGGTATTGACTGCATTGAAAAGGACTTTAATGGATGGCTAAAAATAGAATCTCACAAAGTTCCATCATTTTCAGTTCAAAGCATACTTTTAAGTCTGTAAATAGACTGCTGAGTTGAGAAACTGTCCAGATTTCTTCAAATTTCTAAACACATAGTTGTTCCCCCACCCTGAGTCAGGTAAATTTATGTCTTGTCAGACGAAAAATGTTAGTAGCGACCCCTTTATGGATAGGTCTGGACAGGGCATTTAATAAACTACTCAATTAGAATCAACTGTAAAAGTAATTCATGTTACTTCTTTGATTTTCTTATAAGAATGAATTAAAAAATATCTTAAAGGTGAATTCTATTGTATTTACAATCTATAATCATAAACAAGCTCCTTATACTGTAAATATTTTTATTTATTATGATATGGTGTGATTCACTGAATGACAAATATAGAATACGACTTTTTATTTATTATGATATGGTGTGATCCATCAAATGACAAATGATAGAACATGATTATTATGATATGGTGTGATTAATCAAATGACAGAGATGGTACATGATTTTTAAAATTTATTATGATATGGTGTGATGCACTGAATAACAATGATAGAGCATGATTTTTTAAAAATTTTTTATGATATGGTGTGATCCATCAAATGACAAATGATAGAACATGATTATTATGATATGGTGTGATTCATCAAATGACAAAGATGATAGAACATGAGAACGTGATTATTTTACACAGTATTTTACCCACGACTGAATCGGGAGTTTGCATTTAACTTATGTACACTGATCACAGGTGATGTCATTGGTACCAGTCTGAGTTTAACTTGGGTATACTGATCACGTGTGTTGTCACTGGTACCAGTTTGAGTTTAACATATGTGTACTGATCACATGTGATGTCATTGGTACCAAAAGACAATCTTGTACTGTGATCTGTAATTGCTACAATGAGATTAGCATAATCCAGTGTGTAGCACTGAATTGGTCAGCATGTCCAGTGTGTAGCACTGAATCAGTCAGCATGGTCCAGTTTGTAACACTGAATTGGTCAGAATGGTCCAGTGTGTAGCACTAAATTGTTCTAATGGTCCAGTAAGTAGCACTGAATTGTTCCAATCAAGAAATAACCTTTTAAATCCAGCAACATTTTGTTCAACATTAATCACTTTAAAATGGCAGTGTTATTAATGACTACACAGCTCTTCTCTAAGAATCTGTTGAGTAGTATCCAGCAGCCACTATAAACATTATCATGCAGAAAATAAATTCAGACCAATGTGAACTTGACAATGAAATTTTGGCCTCTATTCAAAACTTTGTTCCCCATTTTTTTATATTTACACATTAACTTTTATTTTAAACTTTAAATCACTACTATATGGCCACTATTGTGCTGACATACCATTAAACCACACACACACACACACACACTGCTGTGTATGTTTAATTTGTTGATCTCTGTCCATGAAAGAGGGTGTGAGTTGGGCCTACCTGAATAATGTCTTTGTTTTTTGTAAACTACATATTACATAGATAGTTTTTGTCCATGACTGTAGACAATATATTAAGATCATTATTTGTAGGTAAACATGTTTACTTGGATTTGAGTTCAGGTCATTTTCCCTCTTGGGAATTGTTTCATTTAATGTGTTTAAATACTATGATGTATGGTACAGTGTAAAGCCAGGTTTTTACTTATGTAAGTTCCTTAACCAGTGATGCCTTCGTACACCCTAAGAGAAGTATCAGATCTTCAAATGTAGAGCAACAACTATGCTTAGCTTCAGCAAAGATCAGTTCAAACACCACCTAACTACAGGAAGTGTACATGCACTTACTCACAAAGGGTAACCTTCTTTGATGGGAATGGAGATGTTATTTTACTTATGAGAGAAAACAGGTTAGGGATAACAGTATACATAGGGTGCAAAAAAACCTATTTGATCATGCAGTAAGAGCTAAAGAACAAAAACTTCAACTATGTCAGTAAAATGTGGAATGAAGGCTAAAATTACCTTTTGTTTTGAAAGACTGATATTACCAGAGACTTTTCAATCATCTAGTTTGATGATTTTAGCATGAGCAAGGCTTGAAAAATATGCTTAAAATTGAACATTTAACCAAAGTAAGTAAACCATGAAATATAGGTCTCAGACCTACTTTTCTGATGAAGGCATAGTACTCAACATGATGAATCTCCTCACCAAAAAAAGGTTTCATAAATCTATGTAAAACAGTATATACACATGGTACTAAATACTTTTGTCATTAGCCAACACAAAAACATAACTGTAACTCTCTCTCTCTCTACACACACACACACACACACACACACACACACACACACACACACCAAATTACCATTTGCTTAGAATGACATTCACTTACAACAACTCTTGGCTTCACACATGTTAACCTTATGAAAAAGTCAGAGTGGTAATTTCCAAACCATGGGAGTAAAGGGTGAAGATGAAATGAGTGTTAACATTTTAAAGCATGTAAAACTGTAATCTTTTGTTTACATAGTAAACTGACACCAAAACATTACTTGTTTACAACATTTGTTCTGAAAATAAACTGGCACTGTGACATTTTGTCCTGATAGTAAACTGACACTGATACAGTTTGTCCTGATAGTAAACTGATACTGAGACATTACTTTCGGTTGAGATAAGCAGTAAAAACTGATGTACAAAGAGTGGCACCAATAATGTTATGCTAAGAACGGTAACTCTACTTGTCTTTACTGAAATTCAGCTGCATTTTCCATGTCGGGAAGGTGGTTGTTATTCAGACTGCAATGAAACTACTATTTTATGCTCCTTAAACAAAGTGTTTTTAATAAGATACTTTAATGGTATTATATTACAAACTTTAGTTCCTAACATATGACAAAACCTAACCATTAAAACATATAATCTATTTGAATGAATTGTTTACAATAAGTATGAAGGTGGAGGGAGTAAATGTATGGTGTTCAAATTTGTGTATATGTGGATGTAATTGTGTGTTTACACAGTAGAACTCCAAACTCCAAATACGAATTCAAAGCAGAACTCACCCCTTCTGGCAGGAGTTATACTGGGTGGTGGGGGTGGAGGTGGTGGGCCTCCTGGTAACGGAGGTGGAGGTGGTGGAGGAGGAGTTGGGGCTTCTGATCTTAGTTCTTCTGGTGTTGAAATGCCATCAAACATGTATTCACTAGAAGATGTGTCATCAAAGCTGTTAAATGGGTCAGTGACACACTCTGGAGTGGCAGCTGGTGTGTGGTACTGAGATGCAGAAGGGGTACTCTGTGGAGTGGCAGTTACCACCATCATCCTTTCCCTATATGGAAATTCATTGGAGGGGGTGACAAACCCATTATACTCAGGTCCAAAGCCAGCCTCAATCCCTGCTTCCTTAGCATCTGTAATTAATGAAATGAATCTGCATAACGCTATGTCTTGTTACGCCACTGCCTGATCAAAATCCTACAAAACAGCCCTCAGAGCATCGTGATGTAACTTTTTTAAGATGTTATTATTAGCCCATAAAATGAATACCCTAATTAAATTAGACAGCTATTAGCCCATAAAATGAATGCCCTTATTACATTTCATAGCTATTAGCCCATAAAATGAATGTCCTCATTACAGGGCACATGCAACAGTGACAGAGAAATGGACCCACATGTAAATGTAACTAGAAAGAGACAGTACCATAGAACCATGCATTGAAACAAATATTTTTAAAAAGAGTTATAACCCTGTCCAAAATGAATGAGACTAAGCCCATCCAAAACACATGTAAATCTGAGACAATATTCATACAAATTACATCATGATATAATGAATATTTCTTTGCCTATATTAATTACAAGTGACATTCATGTGATGATATGAGGTTAATTGTTCAGGTGACAATTCCATCCAAAATATAGTTGAGAAGACAAATGCCATAAAAACACATCTTAATCTGTGACAAAACACACACCAGAATAGGAACATTAATCAACATTCCATGTGAAGATTGACGTGAATTGTCAATGCCATAAATCTGTCCAAAACAGTACTGACAAAACTCATTGAAGGCACATCTAGGTCAGTAAGACAATTCCAAATGAAATCACTTCAGAATACAATGAAACCCTTCTATAGCATGCATCATTACTGTACAATTTCAGATATAACACAACTGTGGAGTGGCTCCCAAAAATTTGTATATTTGTTCATTCGTGAAAATATAAATATTTTTTCAAAGTATGAAAACTAATGTGTAAAAAGTTAATTATCACTTTGGGGAAGAGATCGTGTAGTATGGCTCCTGAGATTTTACAATAATTTCTTCATTTTCTAGAAGAAGTGCAAACTTTGGGCCAAAATAAATGAGCTTGATTTAGTAATTTGACAATATGTGGTGCATTACTGAAGAAAAATTTGTCTTTTGACTGCATCTTTCTTGATATGAATAAAGATGTCCAAAGTTTCTTTTTGTGAATATTCATTTCAAATGTGTCAATCACTGTGCTTTCATTTTAGTTTAGTTTTGAAAGAAGTCAGCTGATTAAAAAGTTGATTAGTGTTACTCTTACTATAATGAACAGCAAAGCCAGTAAGTCTTCATTGCTGCTCATCAACACATTCTGTTTATAAATTTTACTCAAAGAAAAGAAAAGATTCTCATCCAGATTAATAAATCAATTCAATTCAGTAATTGTTAATCATCAAAGTTAATTTCACTACTAAAGATTGTTCAAATTATGAGGCAAAGATTTATAAAAAGAGAAAGATAATTTTAAAAATGAGAAAGCTGCCCGCACGCACAATTGGCTTTGTAGTGTTATCAATCGTCACACAGTCAGTTGACCAGTGAATACTATTCTGCATTTCCTGTTTAAAAATAATGACCCTGTTGTTCCTTAACAATTATTCTTGCTGTAGTCATTCAAACAAATTAGGGTCAAAGTGTTAATTAGTAGGTATTTACAACCAATAACCTGATATAGAAATATAAAACTTTTGCTTTTCAAGAGAAGCCTGAAGCCTGGGGAAGGATTAAGTCCAGAGTTAAAAATGCAATTAGCTTAAAGATTCAAGCAAACAATGTGGTGATTTAAAGAAAGCTTCTCACCTGAACTTATAAATCCATTAATTTACCTACCAAGTTAAGAAGAAAACAACAGATCATTCATGCTTGTTCAATCAACCATCATACATATCTCAGAAACAAATTTATGAACCAAATTATTGTCAGCAGTTTTGGTCATTGTCACACATGTAAAAAAAACCTCATCCCCTTTCATCTTAACACTTTTAATTTTTTAGCTTCAAATCATTCACATATACAAAGAAGACAATGCTGAGGTGAATGACTCCAGTGATCCAAGTTCTGAGTTTTGTATTTCTGTCATTTTGTTCCTAATAATTCTGAATCGATTTTGAAGGTAAAAACTCTATGCCATTAAAAACCATATGAGGATTTTGCTAGTTCAAAGATTAAAATCATTGTCACCTTGTGCGACTGGGCCTGATGGTTTGGGATTTTAACCACCTTATAGTGCCTAGTTTATTGAAGTGTTGTTGTTCCCAACTTTATCACCAGCATTTTATCTTCAATTCTCCTGTATAAACTGGTATGAAAAATATTAATATGGAAGTGTTAGAAAATGACTTGAGATTCTTTTCCATGTTAAAATCATCATAGACTTCACATTTTGCAAGAATAAAACAATATCATGACTTAATATTGTGTATTTGATGTTTTGTCTCCGAACTATATAAACCTTTCAACTTTTATTATTGGGTTAGAAGTTTTATCATTTTTAGGACCCTATGGCATTCTTTTGAGTTCTTTCCCTTGATTTTGCCATTTGTACCAAAGAATACTGAAATGACATTAAACACAACAGAGTATTTCCTTTAAAGATTTAATGAAAAATTGGTATTCAAAAGACCACTGTATCTCCTTGTGACATTTGTTATGTAAACTGTTATTCAAACGACTATTGTATATCTTTGACATTTGTAATGAAAATAGGTAATCAAAAGACCATGGTATATCCCTGACATTCCTTTGACCTTTTGAAATAAAACATTTCAATGACAAAAGATTAAATGCAGAGGCAAAATTTACAATAGCACAAGGATCCCAAAGAAGATTGCCATCAAGAGAACTAATTCATAATGGTCAACACACAAGAGCCATCTTCCTTTTTTGAATTCTAAATACAGGTAGCAGTAGGCAGTCCCAGTACCTGAGAGAGCATGTTGTGTGAGCTCATCAATTCCTGCCAGAACTTTGTACTTTTCCACCTCCTTCTGTAGCTGTACTGTTTTCTCCACATACTCTTTGATTCTCCTTTCATATTCCTCCCTTGCCTTGTCCAGCATATACTGATGCTCTCTCTGCAAAAGTTGGATCATAAATAATAAACAAGAATACAATACATGGCATATTATACACCCAATTAGTGTTTAATAGCCTTCAATATAGGCAATAGTAAACACTAATTGTCTCAGTGACTTGGACCAGTGCAGAAATCATTATTTTTTACTATGCTTACCATGATCATGACCTTCAGACCCAAGACGCTATTGCCTCTCTATTATCCTAAGTACAAGTTGTTCAAAATATGGTCAAGGAACTTATTCTATAGCAAAAATTACTTTGCACAAAAACCATTTTTCAACCTTGTCCTTTGACCTTTAGACCTAAAATCAACAGGCTTTGCTTGTACCAAGTCATCCACAAACTTACCTGAAGGGAAATGGTTGAGAAATAAAATTTGTTGACAGAAACCATTAATCTTCTCTCATTTGCAGTGACTTTGACCATCAACCTTTTGAACCCAAAACCAATACACTTCTTCCTTATCCCATGTTGAAGCTTTCCTCTAGGTCTGTGATATAGTCCAAGTCTGCGATATGGAACTTATTACTGTGCAGAAAGCATTTTTCTTCTCTCAGTTACAGTGACTTTGACCTCTGATCTCTGGATCCCGGAATCAATAGGCAACTTCCTTATCCCAAGTGCAAGTCACCTAGGCCTGTGATTTAGAAATGATGTTATTCTGTGGAAGTCATTTGTCTTCTTTCAGTCATAGTGACCTTGACCTATGATCTCTTAATCCCAGAATCAATAGGCAACTTTCTTATCCCAAGTGCAAGTCACCTAGGCCTGTGATTTAGAAATGATGTTATTCTGTGGAAGCCATTTGTCTTC
The DNA here is from genome assembly GCA_016617855.1 of Megalonaias nervosa. Lineage (NCBI taxonomy): Eukaryota > Metazoa > Mollusca > Bivalvia > Unionida > Unionidae > Megalonaias > Megalonaias nervosa. The sequence continues at coordinate 134,565 of JAECUM010002515.1, forward strand.
TTTCAGTCATAGTGATCCTGACCATTGACCTTTTGACCACTAAATAAATTAAAGAGTTTTTCTTACCCGATGTGCAAGCCATTCACAAAGTTTGATAACTGTAGATCATGTAGAAGTCAAAGTATTGTATACAAAAAAAATTGGAAAGAAATGGGCAAACAAATGGATGGACAGATGCACAGACATCATAAAGCATTATGTTCTACCTTATGGTGGGAACATAAAAATACACCACTAATGAGAGTAAATATTAGAGAAGCAGCCTCTAAATAGATACAATTTAAACTTTTTCATATATCTATTAACACTTGCCACATTTTGGTGCCAGACTGGCATCATTTGTATAAGACTCAGAGGTTTTTGATGCAAGGATGCTCACAAAGAAATTTAGCATAAGACTGTCAAGCACTTTCAAATAGTCATTCTGAGGTTCTGCTATTTCAAATACCATAATTATTCTAATAGAATTCCACCTCTCTAATAAATGCCCCCCCCCTTCATTTTACACAAAAAAGAAATTCCTACCTTTTTGAGGCTTATAGATCTGTATGTATTCACTATGGTATGTCCAGATAATTAAAACAGTGCAGAGTATCCAACGACTGTTAGAAAATAATCAAAACAATTTAATTTATGAACATTTTCAGTTAAACAGTGATGTACAGTAGTCAATGCCACCCACGCACTCACCCCCACCCCACCCCAGATATTGCAATGCCCCCGGGGTGTCTATTAGAATAACTATGATAACCATACTTGACAGCAGGTTGGTATTATTTGTATAAAACTAAACTGATGTGAAGATGCTCTCTGACATTATTCTAAAACGACAATGCAACGTCTTTCAAATAGTTTGTAATTAATATGAACAGTGGCCATATTTGATGGCAGTGCAGTATAACCTGTACAAATTTTAAATGCTTGCTGCCTGGATATTATTAAGGTTTATTGAAACTGAACCTGGAAACAAAAGTGGTGACAAATGAACAATGCACAAAGCACAAACGATCACTCATAGGGCCATACCACACATCAGATTCATATTCAAAGCATGCCATAAGCTAGTCTAGATTTTTGGTCATGTTCACCCATAGGACATGTGGTAATAACTATGGTGTAAAATGGGAACCAGTTTAGAAACTGGTGAACATGAAACATAGACTTTTTATGGAAGGCCATTACTGATTGACAATGTGCAGTAAAATTTCAAAAAGACTATCTCCCACAAATTATCAGAAAAAAATCACATGGATATGTGGCCAACTGAATTGAATTATCAGAAAAAAAAATCACATGGATATGTGGCCAACTGAATTAAATTATCAGAAAAAAAATCATATGGATATGTGGCCAACTGAATTAAATTATCAGAAAAAAAATCACATGGATATGGGGCCAACTGAATTATCAGAAAAAAATCACATGGATATGTGGCCAACTGAATTAAATTATCAGAAAAAAAAATCACATGGATATGTGGCCAACTGAATTAAATTTAGATAAGTTGACACATGAAGATTTTATTGATTTTAATCCCTGTCTTATACCATGTTCTTTATCAACTTGCCATATTACACATTACCAACTTGCCATATTACACATTACATTTTGGGGACCCTGAGTGGCAGAGTGGTCTAAAGCGCTCACCATTACAGATCACTGCCATCTCACCTCTGTCTGTGTGGGTTCAAGTCTCAGGCTCGGCCAATGTGTGTATGTGAGAAAGCTTGCCAGTAGTTGGGTGGTTCTTTCTGGGGTTTTCCTGGGTTCTTCCTCCACTGTTTATACTGGCCACCATGTATAGCCGATCCTGTGCTGAAAAATGGCACTAAACCGAACAACAACAACATTACATTTTGTCACATTACACATCACCAACTTGCCATATTACACATTACATTTTGCCATATTATAAATTACCAATTTGCCATATTATGCATTACCAACTTGCCATATTACACATTACATTTTGCCATATTACAAATTAGCAACTTGCCATATTACACATTAACAACTTGCTATATTACACATTACATTTTGCCATATTACACATTATCAACTTGCAGTATTACACATTACATTCTGAAGAGCACCTAACTGACAACCCATAGAAACAGCAACGTTGTGAGCAAGGTGACCCTGTATCATGGTGTTTGTTTTGATGGCTTCAGTCAAGATAGTAATGAATTGACATTAAGTCTCATATTTACTCTGTATCATGGTGTTTGATTTGATGTCTTCGGTCAAGATGGTAATGAGTTGACATCAAGTCTCATATTTATTCTTGTGTTATTTACTCCATGTTGTGGTGTTTGCTTTAATATCTATAGTCAAGATGGCAATGAGTTGACATCAAGTCTCATATTTACTCTGTATCATGGTGTTTGCTTTGATATCTCCAGTCAAGATGGTAATGAGTTGACATAAAGTCTCATATTTACATGTACTCCATATCATGGTGTTTGCTTTGATATCTACAGTCAAGATGGTAATGAGCTGACATAGTCTCTTATTTACTCTGTATCATGGTGTTTGCATTGATATCTTCAGTCAAGATGATAATGAGTTGACATTAAGTTTCATATTTACTCTGTGTTATGGTGTTTGCTTTGATATCTCCATTCAAGATGGAAATGAGATGTCATCAAGGCTCATATTTACTGTGTTATGGTGCTTGCTTTGATATCTCCAGTCAAGATGGTAATGAACTGACATCAAGTTTCACATTTTACTCTGTGTTATGGTGTTTGCTTTGATATCTCCAGTCAAGATGGTAATGAGTTGACATTAAGTTCCATATTTACTCTGTGTTATGGTGTTTGGTTTGATATCTCCAGTCAAGATGGTAATGAGTTGACATCAAGTTTCATATTTACTCTGTGTTATCGTGTTTGCTTTGAAGTCTCCAGTCAAGATGGAAATAAGATGACATCAAGTTTCATATTTACTGTGCTACGGTGTTTGCTTTGATGTCTCCAGTCAAGATGGAAATGAGATGACATCAAGTCTCATATTTACTGTGTTATGGTGTTTGCTTTGATATCTCCAGTCAAGATGGTAATGAGTTGACATCAAGTTCCATATTTACTCTGTGTTATGGTGTTTGCTTTGATATCTCCATTCAAGATGGTAATGAGTTGACATTAAGTTTCATATTTACTATGTGTTATGGTGTTTGCTTTGATATCTCCAGTCAAGATGGTAATGAGCTGACATCAAGTTTCATATTTACTCTGTGTTATGGTGTTTGGTTTTTGACTTCAGTCAAAATGGTAATGAGGATAACTCAAGTCACGTATTTAGATTATCACTGGCTAATGAAGATGTACAATGCTAGTCATACGTTACCAATTTGATGACAAATTATATTAAATTAATTTTCCAATGTCATTCTGATTGAAAACAAATTACAGACAGAAGATACGTCTAAAATAAATTTCATGTTGGCAACTTGTTGGTGGTACAATGCAACCATCGTCAATAAAGTTGTATTCAAACACTATTTGTAATAAAGACATATAAGATATTTAATCAGCATCTCATTGCATCACTTAGTCTCACATAGGTCTGGTCAAATAAGTCTATACCTGCATTTTCTCCTTTTCCTCCTGGTACTCATGCCTCAATGTTACTACTGCCCCTTGGTGTTCTGAAACAAACAAACTATGCTGTAATCTTTATGCACATACAACATGTACCTGACTAAAAAAATGCCATACTGTAACATAATCTGGCACTGTATACATTACCAGTAGATCTGGATCAATGCAGTATAACTGGTATTCTGCACCCTGATTTGCCATTACATAATGTACTGGTAGATCTGGGTCTATGCTATTAACTTATATTCTGATTTACTACTGTATAAAATACTGACAGATCAGGATCTATGCTATTTTAGCTGGTATTAAGAGTACAGTGAACAGCATACAGTTTGATCTACCATTTTTCAATGTACCGTTAGATCAGGGTCAATGCTGTTTAGCAGGCTTCATAAGTACAATGAACAGCGTATGTTCTGATCTACCACTTTACAATGTACTAGTAGATCAGGTTCTATGCAATTTAATTTGCATCATGAATACTATGAATAGCATATGTTCTGATCTACCACTTTACAATGTACTAGTAGATCAGGTTCTATGCGATTTAATTTGCATAATGACTACTATGAATAGCATATGTTCTGCTCTACCACTGAACAATGTACTGGCAGATTCAGGTCAATAGTGTTACTGTTTTGGGTCTTAATGCCATTCCTCTGTGCAAGATAGGCTATACCTTGCAGCCAGTATAACTGGTACAAGAATCTGGGAAAAACCCAGTAAGAACCACTGACCCACTGGAGCTACTGGCAGCTTTCTTACATACCCACACTAGCCAAGCCCTAGGCTGGAACCCATGTTGATGGAGGTGATACAGCAGTGATTGGAAAAGGGGAGCACTTAAGACACCTTGGCCATCTGCGGCCCCTCAGGTCTATGTTGTTTAGCTTGAATCATGAATACAATGAACAGCATAGATTTTGATCTACCACTGTATAATGTACCAGTAGATCGGGGTCTATACTGTTTAACTTGCATCATGAGTACAAAGAACAACATACACTCTGATCTACAATTGTATTATGCAATGGTAAATCTAGGTGTATGCTCGTTATAGTTGTACACAAATTATACACAATTATATTTCATTCCTACCAAGAAGACAGTATAATTCTTTATATCTCATGCAAACTGCTGCCTTAAAAATGGCAGCAAAGCCCAACTGTCAGATGCCATCTTTATGTTCATTTCTATTTAGGTGAATGCAAATATTACAAATTGTTATTTAATCATTCAAGCTCAAGATAGCCTATTATGAAAACTTCCTGAATTGTTCAGACAAAACTACCATTTATATTTAATTAAAAACTGAATAATCTCTCAAAACTATAACATGGTACCACTACAGATTAAACATAAAACATTGTAACAGATCAAAAATAAAATTAAGGAAGTATAATTTTTATCATCCATTAGCTGAAAATTTAACATGAAAACAATTGTGCTTTAAATTTCTTTGTCAAATATGTGACAATATTGGTTGAAAGAAAACAATATCAAGCTTAGTATTATATCTTCACTTTATCATGAAGTGGAAAAAATACCATCCACCTCCGTGTAAGTGGTTGGTCTTTACTGTTCATCTTCACACTCAGTAGAGACTGCATGTTAACATCTTGTAGAATTTATCTGAAGAATGAACATGTTCTTTCTGTACCTGCTCCAATTCAGGGTGGTGTTGATGTGTCAATTGATGTCACATACATTACTCCAGAATGACTTGTATCAATATGGAGTTTGCAGCATGTGAAAAGTATAAACTACTCAAACTTTGTCAACCAGGAGATTTGAATTTTAGTTTCACATGGCTTTGCTCACATCGAAGATGGTCCATCCTTCCCTGAATCACAGCTGTGTTTTGACATTTTCCTATATGAATGAATCACACTTCCATACAGCTCACTTTACTATTCCAACTACATAATGAATGGCCATTTCACTATGCAGGCATTCTGTAGCACTGTAAGGATGCAACCTATCTAAACCATCGCCAAACTATCTATCTTATTAATTTTACCTATTTTGCTATATCCTGATAAAAATTCTTTCCAAATATCAAGCCATAATTAAAATGCATAGCCTCAAACTCATTACTGAAGTCATCCATGACCTTGATAATAAAAATCAATTTCCTAAATTTTATAGAAATTAGATGAGAAATATGGGCATTAAGGCATCTCATTAACATGCACAGATTTTACTTACTGGTATTATACAAGCTGTCTATAACAATGATAATATAAACTTATCTACCAAGGCATAGCAGCTAGGTGCTCAGCATTAAGAGGTTAGTGTTAGATTGGTCGGCCTGGTATCAGAATAATGTGACTGGGTGGGACATCATGCTACATGTCTGCGGCATGATGCCCCAGTGCTAGACCTCACTATAAACTTTCACAATGCAGACATCATAGTGATATGACTAAAAAATTGTTAAAGCTACATTTTAAAAGAAACCCAAAACCAAGGCATAGCAAAATCCAAGTAGAATTCAGTTTCCAGAGGGGTAACAACTTCTGCTAGATACAAGATTACTTCCTTATTATGCATCTTGCCCATAATCAGACTTATCCATCACTCTGGATAATAAGACCTTAAAGATGTTTGATAAAAAAAACTCTCATAAATATACCAGCTAGAGCTGACACTAGCTCAGCCAATTGGATACAAGGTCATATCATTAATATGCATGAAAAATATTTCTATTCAACTGAACCAAGATCTTAATGATGTGGGTCATTTACTAAATTTTATTAAATTTCAGAGTGGTAACAAGCCTGAATCAATCCCTTGAATAATCACCTCATTTATATGCGCTAATCCTGCACATTACAAGACTTATGTGAAATCTTGATCATATAAGCCTACATTCATAGTCTGATCAAAAGCAGATCAAACCAATGGCTTCCAGAGTGGAAAGAAGCTATGCCAATTAGAAACAAATTAACCCATTAATATCATGGATCTGACTCAATTTTAATCCCATTCAATATATTGATTATATAAGCCACTATTTCAGTTTAATCAAATCAGATCAGAAACAAGACAGCCAATCTGATACAAAATCACCTCATTAGTATTTGCGGATCTCACTCATTATACATCCTGTTGAAGATCTTGATACTGTCAACTCACTTGTTATGTTTGATAAACATTGGAATAGAAATGTGACTTCCAGAGTGTTAACAATGTAAGCCAATGGATACAACAGACAGCACCTTATTAATATGTGTGCATCTTGCTCATCATCAAACATGTCTTGAGGATACACAAATATGTTCCAAGTCTGATCAAAACTGGATCAGAAATAAGGCCTCCAGAGTGATAACAAGGTCAGTCTTACAAAGGCAAGGTCCCCTCATTACCATTCATGAATCTTACTCATCATCCAAAATTAGTATCATACAAGTCTAAATCAAAATTGAGTTAGAAATATGGACTCCAAGGCTGTATGAAGCAATTGTTGATGGTCATACAACACACAACGCATGATGGACACATTACCATGGCATAAGCTGATATGGCCTTATGGCAACTGTTGATGAACATGCAACACACAATGTATTATGGACACATTGCCATGGCATAAGCTGATATGGCCTTATGGCAACTGTTGATGGACATACAACACACAAGGCATGATGGACACATTGCCATGGCATAAGCTGATATGGCACATTGCCATGGCATAAGCTGATATGGCCTTATGGCAACTGTTGATGGACATACAACACACAAGGCATGATGGACACATTGCCATGGCATAAGCTGATATGGCCTTATGGCAATTGTTGATGGAAATAAAACACTGTTTTGGGGCTGAAATTCTGTTCCTTTCCAAAATTGCCAATTTGAATGTAAAACTTCAAAATCAGAACTTAAAAAAAAAATCCATATCCATTACTATGCTCAGGGGTCATGCTACCAGGTGAAGTGGGCGAAAAAGTCTCCTGAGAAGCGTAAACTTCGCCTTCTTCTGTTAGGAAAGCAAAAACGACTTCGCCCTCTGATTTTTCGGACGTAAAATGGCTGTAGGTTATGACTTTTGAGATGCCCCCTCGCTGTAGCCAGTAACTTGTGGCACTGTTGTAACCCAAGGTTACGTGGTGTTTGTACCAATCAGCTTACGGCAACTAAGAAATTCTTGCACATTCACATGCAAGCTTTAATAGCTAGCTGACCATTAACCCTTTCCGTAGCAAAATATCACTTCTTGATTTCATGAAGTTGGGCATACTGTGCTATGATGAAAATATACCAAATTCTGTTTCGAAATTTAAACATCAATATGCAAATAGTAATTTGCTTTTAAAAAATATGATAGGTAAAGACAGTTTTCTAATTTATTTCTATCTTTTTATAAATGGAGATTTTAACGGCCGTATTTACGTATTTTCTTTATAAAATCAGTTTGAAACCGTAAATGAACTTGTAATGGCAGACATTGCTGCATATATGATATACCACTTCATTAAACTGTCTGTATTCGTAAATAATTGGGCAAATAGATTCAGGAAAATATATAATATAATGAAAACAAAGTTTAAATATTATGTGATAGGAGATTTTAGCCTAAATATTTAATAATGTAGGTCAGAAACATGTGACAATCTCTATTGTGGAATTCGAAACACTGCTGCAAGGTCAAGGTTGTTTTCTGACATACCGTAGCCTAATTAATTTTCGTGAAAATACGAAAAATATACATAGTAATGAAGCAAATACTATTTAACCAATGCGTATTATTATTACCAGTAGGCAGACAAATAATATATCCATAAATATGCAGTCCTATTAATGAGGTTTTGTAACAAAGCAAGAAAGTGAGTAGTTATATTAAGAAAAGCCCTCTTTCTAAAAATAGATGCACTCGCATTGTGCAATACGTGTTCTTGGATGTTTCGGTTGGGGGAAAAAAGGGTCCAGTTTAGTTATATATCGACTTAAGTGCTTCAGTGTGTTGCCTATGAATAGTTACAGTAATGTTTTATCGGAAACAATGAAATCAGGACTAAGAGTATGGTTTGAAGTCACTTGTGCATTTATTCCTATGTACATGTATTAGGGGTTGTTTCAAAGAATGCTAGAAATCTTTTTGACTGCAATTTTACACAAAACTTATAGAAAATAAAATAATTAAGTGGTAGTTTATTAAGCATTTTTACCAACTTGCAGTTACAAGACTCTAATCTTGTTACTACTATCAGTTAAAATTAATTACAATGTATAGCTTCTGATGTGCTTTTTAAGTCATATGGCCAAAACACACAGCATTTACCTCAATCCAAACACACATATACTACAAGTATGAATAGAATGGGTATGAATATAATAATTTTTATACACGTACAAAATGTGTTGATAATAAACATATAACACATATTTTTCAACTTGAAAATAAGGCATTGCTTAAAACTGTTAAAAGCATACTGAGAAATAGAGCACATAATTAAAATAAGATAATGCAGCTATCTATCTATCCATATATATATATATATATATATATATATATATATATATATATATATATCGCATTTCTTGCTTTGGTCTCACTTCTCCCTGTTTAGCTTCCACTTCTCCCTGTTCTGACCAAAAGGAGAAGTCACTTCTCCCTAAAATTTAAGTCTAGCTTGACCCCTGTATGCTGACTTTGGGACAAAGACTGCTATAAACACAATTAGGGATCTAATGAGTCAAATTTACGTAGGCCAACATGGGTCTATGAAGGACTCGTAATATTTGGGCAAAATGACCCCTCTCCCCAGAAAAATATTTAAGAAAATTATCAAATGGTCAGTAACTGTTACTAATGTATCAAATTAAAATGAGCAAAAAAAGTATAATTTTCTGATATTTAACCATTACCTACTCATTTATACACAAGTGACTGGGCCAGAAATCTATTGTCCCATTTCATTCATGTCCAAGGTAATGCTGTTTTTAACCCTGTCTTACTGATTTGTATTCCTCTGGCCCACACTTTACAAATGCCATGCAATAATAATCTGGACTCACCCACATGAATTTCCAAGTGATATGGCAGTTGTACCATGCTGGCTTTATCCCTTTGATCCATACAAATATTTTTACATAGATACAGGTCCATCAAAAACAGTAGATTTGATCATCGCATTAAGCCAACTTTCCGTGGATTACTTACATCCACCATATGTAACTGTATATCAGTCAACTAAGTAAAACACAACAATGACTATCCTTGGCTCCCACACATTCTGTGAAAAGCCTGGTTCATCTTAATCAAGTTTATCTGTCTGCAAATTTAAGTCTGAACAAATGAAATTGTCCATTGCTACATGCATCACTCACAATATTGGAAATTTTAACAACATGGTACACAAAGTGGTATTTACCCAACTTCACAAAATCCAAAACTAAAAAACAAATTAGGATTTATGCAACAAAATGGAAACAAATTGTTCCTAGCTGCATTACTAGTTTTCATCTTATAAAGCTCACTGTACCTATCTGTACAGATATGTGCCAAAGACAGGTTAGTCTTGATGTCAGTGACCCTTCCCCCCCACCAAAAAAAGTATTTGTCACCTGATAAGAAAGGTGGTAAGTAAAACTAACATCAAACTAGTGTGAAATGGAGTCAAGCCCAGACCATGCTAATGGCTGAGGCTCCTGTAGGGTCCAGTCTGTGACCCTGATAGTTTCTAATGCTTCAGGCTCCTGTAGGGTCCAGCCTGTGACCCTGATACTTTCTAAAGGTTGAGGCTCCTGTAGGGTCCAGTCTGTGACCCTTATTCTTTCTTTGATTTAAGTGTATGCATATTCTAAAGTTTTTAAGTCTGTCTAGTGGTACTTGTTAATTTTACATCTTTACAGAACACTAGCTGTATTGAATTCTCCAAGATCTAAAAAATGTATGTATCAAAATAGTAAAAGGGAATTTATTTGAATATGCAATAAATCCAAACCAATTTGAACAGGCAAGTCATCAAAACTAATTTTGATTTTCAAATCGACCCATAATAACATGTTCACTTCAGATGAGAGAGAGAGAGAGAGAGAATGAACAGTTCAAATGTGAAAAAGACATATCCAGCATGTTACAAAAGAAGTCAACCAGTTTATAAAAAAATTAAGCATTCTATACCTTAGTGGTTGATGATAATACATTTAATTCATACAGTAACTCGTAATAAAAATACTATGGCTGATAAAATGTATTCCAAAATAATCAAAGCACTAGAAACAAGTATATCATTAATCAGTTCAGTTTACAACTTTGAATGCTGCTTTATGTTCATATTATGTTGCCAGATTAGTTTATCCAGGAAAGAGAAATAAGACAACATACACCCACACCCCCTGTTTCGAATATTATTAAGTTCTTATCACAGACCCTAATACAATTTTATGATTCTCATCAACTCATCAATTATATTTAATTTATTCTATAATATTTTGTTTCTCAGTGATGACATTTAATTACCTGGCTTCAAAACAATAAAAAATTAAGGCATGTGTGAGCCCATATAAAGCTTTATAAGTCCCTAAAGGAGCCCTAAACCCTTCAAGCCTAAGAGAGGTGAGCTCCCTATGTGTCTCAGGCTTTGTACACCTCTTGTCCCTAACCGGGTTCCAATCCACATCTATGTCTTTATCATGCGCTCTTGACCTGTTATCTTATCACACTGCAACTAATTTCTAGATTTCTGTGCCACCATCCCATTCTGTGTATATAATAATACTTATTAGGTACTTGTCATGGTCAGTTCAATGTAAAATATAAAGCTTATTAGGTACTTGTCATGGTCAGTTCAATGTAAAATATAATGCTTATTAGGTACTTGTCATGGTCAGTTCAATGAAAAATATAATGCTTATTAGGTACTTGTCATGGTCAGTTCAATGTAAAATATAAAGCTTATTAGGTACTTGTCATGCATGGTCAGTTCAATGTACAATATAATGCATATTAGGTACTTGTCATGGTCAGTTCTAGGTATCTAATGATACTTATTAGGTACTTGCTATGGTCAGTTCCATGTATAATATAATGCTTACTATGTACATGCCATGATGAGTTCTATGTAAAATATAATGCTTACTGAGTACTTGTCATGGTCAGTTCCATTTATAACATAATGCTTATTAGGTACTTGCCTAGGTCAGTTCTATGTAAATATAATGCTTACTATGCACTTGCCATGGTCAGTTCCATCTGCAGCATAATGCTTACATGGTACTTGCCATGGTCAGTTCTATTCATATTATAATGCATCTTAGGTTCCCGCCATGGTCAGCTGGTTTAAAGCAATAAACTTCATTCATTCATTTTATCTTTGTTCTCTCTGATAGTGGAGCTATATTGGGTCTGGTAAGGTAAGTATTAACTGGTGAGTCATTTAATATGTATAATAACTGATATGAGCAAGTGGCAAAGTGTGGGAGACTTATCAATGGAGATTGTCAAGCTGTTAAAATATCAAAGGTGACTGAATACCATGGAGGGTCAATTGTAGCAAATATAGTCATTCTTTCTTCATGACAAATAAGTAGTATACTGTACACAGTCCCGGTACATCCATAGTTTTTTATGTATCATCATTCTTAACAAAACCCAAATATTTTTGGCATGATCAGACTTGGGATATTTTGAAAGACTACAATTAAAAGCACAAGTGTAACAAAATGTCAAAAGTGTCCCTTTTGAATAAGTCTTGTCATAGAGCAACTACAAAAGTGTCACTGTCCCTTTTGAACAAGCCTTGTCATAGTGCAACTACAAAAGTGTCACTGTCCCTTTTGAACAAGTCTTGTCATAGTGCAACTAAAAAAGTGTCACTGTCCCTTTTGAACAAGTCTTGTCATAGTGCAACTACAAATGTGTCCCTTTCGACTAAGTCTTGTCATAGAGCAACTATGGCAGAGTAAGCACTGAAAAATTAAATTGACATATTGTACACATAAATAATGGCATAGCAAGCAAAGTAACCAATGGAGATAAATCTCTTAGTGTTGTTACGTGTAGGCTTGTACAAAAATAACAAGAGAAAAGAGTGAAGCCAACAAGCTTTGTATATTTTAACAAAATAATTTATTTCCCTAGAAAGCAATGTAAAAATTGGAAATAGGACTTACGGTTTGTGAATATAATCCAAAATTTAATCCTAAGATTGAAAAATGTAAGTCCTATCACTAAACAGTTCTAACAGAATCCGGGTTTGAATCTTGATGAAATTCCAATATGGAGGTGATGACGTCAGATTAGGTTGGTGTACTGGTGGTAACAGATCCTCGATTGAATCACAGTTTATGTTTCCATTAAACTCCAGAATAAATTTCCTCTGAATTTCTTTGTCCCAGAACTTTTATAAATATAAAGCACTTGTTTAGTTTTCTAGAGAATAAATTATTAAATTCCAAAAACAAATGAACTTCAAAAATAACCTGGCTTCAACAATATAAACACCTTGTACCTTCAAGGTGTGGACATACGACTGACTAAATCTACTAGAGAGCATCTGTTTAAAGCCGCGATTTTAGATCACATGGTGCTTCACGTGATAGGCTACATGATTTACTAATTTGAACAGCGCAATAAAAAAAATGCCATTTATCATGTATGCAAGAATAGCCATATCTAAGAATCAAATTCTCACACTGAAAATATATAAAAAAGAAAGACTGTTTACAGTTCAGCTAACATGCAGGCCGAAATGACCTTGGCAATAACCAATTGTCTTCACTTGAGTGGCCGAGTGGTCTAAAGCACTCACTATTACGGATCACTGCCATTTCACCTCTGTCTGTGTGGGTTCGAGTCTCGGGCTCAGCCAATATGGGTATGTGAGAAAGCTTGCCGGTAGCTTCTCGTGGGTCGGTGGTTCTTTCCGGGGTTTTCACGGGTTCTTCCTCCACCATTAATACTGGCCATCATGTATAGCCTATCTTGTGCTGAAAAATGGCATTAAACCCTATAACAACAACAACAACAACAACATTACTTGATGTTGACAAAAATTGTGAGCTAAAAATAGTGCTGAAATCTTATAATCTAATCGGGTCAAGCCAATTTTCTGAAAAGAGACTTAAATCCAATGAAAATTATCATTACAATAAAATGAAATTAAACAAAATTAAAATAAAAAAAGAATTTAAAACTAACACACAAGTAATTTAATTACATATTTGTAACAGTGTGCTGATTATACTGTTTCAACTATTACAAGCAACTCTGCTTGCTGAAAATCATTTATAGCTAAATATATGGCATCTCCTCTGACCCCTCTCTCTGCAAATCTACTTTTTCCCTATTTCTTTAGAAGCCAAAAATGGCTCCACAACCTTAACAATCTTATTCTTGATTGGCATGCAGTAAATGGAGAATAATATTTAAACAATACACAAAAACATATTGAAATAAGCAATACACAAACATATATTGAATAAACAATACACAAACATATATTGAAATAAACAATATGCAAACATATATTGAAATAAACAATACACAAAAATATATTGAAATAAACAATACACAAACATATATTGAAATAAACAATATGCAAACATATATTGAAATAAACAATACACAAAAATATATTGAAATAAACAATACACAAACATATATTGAAATAAACAATATGCAAACATATATTGAAATAAACAATACACAAAAATATATTGAAATAAACAATACACAAACATATATTGAAATAAACAATATGCAAACATATATTGAAATAAACAATACACAAAAATATATTGAAATAAACAATACACAAACATATATTGAAATAAATATGAGATTATATACAAAAATATAAAGAATAGAAATTAAGAAAGACATCAAAATCAGAAAATGTAGGACATCTTTTAAATTAGACAAAATGATACAGCCTGAAACACATAACAGCTTTCTGGTGACAACATACTGGTTTTTAATCTGTTTACGAAGGAGCAAATACAGTAACCCAGGGCAACAGGTAAGAGTTAAAAATGAACATTGGAGCAACAAAGTCCATTATCTTATTTTAATGAATTTAAGTTGCACAGAGTAAAAACCTGATGTTTTTAAATGGTCCAAAATTTTATATCCATAGAATCCCTACAGAAGCTGTAGTTCTCATGGGTTTAAATACAGAAGACATTGTTATCACTCCCTAATAGGTCATGTGGCAAATGTTAAAACTGATTGTGTGTTGGAAAAACAGTATGGCATTCTAGTACAGTTAACTGCAGATAATATTTAATTCGTGGATCTGACATTACACAAAAGACATGAGTTTGCAAGGATTTTCAACAAGGAAAAATGGAACAATATCCAGTTAGCAAGCTCAACATTAAGATGAAAAAGGAAACAAAAATATTTCTGGAAAATCAGGAAGGTATCTAAGAAAGATTGCTTGCATGGAATATTTACTTCCTGGAGTTTGACACTGCACAAAACACATGAATTTGCATGGATTTTTAACAAGGTAGAAAAATAACAATATCTACCAAACAGACACACATTTACAAAGAGAGAAACAAACAAAAATATTTTCACAGTTACAAAAAATGATAATGTGGTATGTACTGACTGCCAAAGCTTGTTTTATAATGATTGTCAAATTAACAATACCAGTTCACATCTCGAGGTATGAATGAACATATCAGCATACATGTACTGGATCTAGTTGACTGCCCAGATACTAGACAAGCAAGTGCTTTTAACAAACCATTAGCAAAGAACAATAGTTTTAACAAGACTGGAATAGATAGCTGGAAATTATTCTAATTCAAAATATGTATGTAACAGTATTGTCAAAGTATATACCAGTATATCACACAAAATGAAAGTTTACACTTGTTCTTTAACAACTTTCATTTGTTCAGTCAAACTACAAACATAACAAGAGTTCCTTGAAGGGACTTATACCCTCCTCTCCAAAATGAATTTACAGGGACTCAAGTTCAAGCCATTTCTTGTTTTAACTGCTGAAACCAAATCTGACATTCTTGAGTGATAACATTTTCAAAGCAGCCACTTGCAGCCATATTTGCTGTCAGACAAACACAATTTTCATTCAGGACCAACTAGATATCAAAATTAGTCTTCTGGTGAAATGCCAAGTTGATATGGCTTTCATTTAGAAGAAATATCAAGAACAAGAATTTAAAGACCACTGCCATAGTTCCCATTTTGGATGACAGACTGACACTATTTTAATTTAGTTCCCATTTTGGATGACAGACTGGCACTATTTTCATTTAGTTCCCATTTTGGATGACAGATTGGCACTATTTTCATTTAGTTCCCATTTTGGATGACAGATTGGCACTATTTTCATTTAGTTCCAACTAGACATAATAAGTGTTTTGGTGAAAACCCAATATTCACATGACTTTCCATCTAGGAGAAGTGATAAGGTTGTCTGGAAGGTGTTTGTGGCAGCCACCTTATATATATATATATATATATATATATATATATATATATATATATATATATATATATATATATATATCAGATCTACACAATTTTTACTTAATACTAACTATACACAACAAGAAGTCTTCCAGTGAAAACCCATGTTAATATGATTTTCCATTCATGAGAAGTAGCAATAACACTATTTTCAAGAAAGTTGCTGTGGTGGCCAGATTGGATGTTTAAATCAGCACCATTTTCTTTAATGACCAACTAGACTTCATTTGAATTTGTTTTCAGAAAAACGTAGTTGATATGACCATCCATTTAGGCGGAGTAGCCATAACAAGATTTGAATCTGGCCATTGTGATGGCAGTAGTATTTTAATTTAGAACCTGAACTATACATCATAAGTTTTCTGATGAAAACCCAATGAGATTATGTTCAGTTGAAGTAGTAACAAGACGATTTTCAAAATGGCTGCCATGGTGGCCATATTAGATTTCAAATTAGTACCATTATCATTTAGGACCAAGTGTTTGTGTCTTTATGGTTTCTGAACTTTTAATATAACTTTAACAATTTTAGTCATACTGCTATGAAGTCTGCAGTGTGGCCATTAATAGTGATGTCTAGTACTGGGACATCATGCCACAGACAGGTAGTATCCTGTCCCACCCAGTCATATTATCCTGATAGCAGGCCAATTAGTCTTAACACTAACCTCTTAATGCTGAGCACCAAGTGAGGCAGCAACTAGTACCATTTTTATAAGTTTCTGGTGTGACTCAGCCAGAGTTCGAACCCACAACTTCCCACATCCAAGGCAGACAACCACTTAGTCCACTGGAGCAGTTCCATTTAGCACCGACTAGACATCATTAAAAATCTTCAATGAAAATGATGTTGACATGACTATCGATTCAGAATGAGTAGCAAAAACAAGATTTTCAAGATGGCTGCTGTGGCACCTATACTGGATGTCCAAGCAGAACCATTTTTATTTAGGACCAACCAGATATGATAAGAAATCTTCTGGTGAAATCCCTTGTCAATGACTTTATGTTCAGGAGGTGAAGCGATAATAAGATTTTTAAGATTAGTGCCATGGTGGACCAACTAGAGATCCTAAGACGGTTAAAACCCCATGTTAATATGACCATCCATTCAGGATGGGTAGTGGTAACAAGAATTTCAAAATGGCAATTGAGGTTGCCATTTTTTATTGTTTGAGAAGCACCATATAAATTTTGGCCCAACCAGACCCTGGGATGTGAGTCTAATGTTTCATGGCAATCCTCCAAATAGTTGAGGAGCAACAATAACTAACTTAATGCTAATGGATGGAAGGATGTTGAATGATGACTGACAACAGACAACTGGTCACCCCATAAGCTTCTTTGACCTGTTATCAGTATAGCTAAAAATAAGTATGTAACAATATAAGAACCTGTAATTACAATCTTTTGTTTGAAAATCACTCTTAAACTAAAGATTTAAATGTACACCACATTCTTCCTTATTTTGCTTTAAAAGGTTCAAATTTACCTTTAAGAACCTAATTGTACAAAATATCTTGACAATTTCTGGGCATTTTAAGTTTCCATACTAATCAGTTTTAAAAATATATTTAGCTTCTATCTTATTCTTTCTGCACTAGTCAACATGATGTAAAATATGTCACTGTACAAAACATAAAAATGCAAGACAATAATGCCAGATAGTATCAATTTATCACAGAACATTAGGGAAAGGTATCATGATATAAACTGTTATTAAATATTGTTGTTGTTGTTGTTGTTATAGGGTTTAACGCCATTTTTCAGCACAAGATAGGCTATACATGGCGGCCAGTATTAATGGTGGAGGAAGAACCCTGAAAAATCCCGGGAAGAACCACCGACCCACGAGAAGCTACTGGCGGGCTTTCTCACGTACCCACGTTAGCCGAGCCTGGACTCGAACTCACGTTATTAAATATTACTATACAATTATTGAAAAAGATGATAATTCATTATTATTCCTGTTTCTATCTAAGTCTTACAAGTACTTGATTTTGTATTTGATATGTATGCAAATAAGTAAAAATATCTGCCTTACAATCAGTGATTATGTGTGCAATTTTGTGTCATTATGTGTACAATATTGTGTCATTAGGTGTGCCATATTGTGTCATTATGTGTGCCATATTGTGTCATTATGTGTGCCATACTGTGTCATTATGTCTGCCATATTGTGTCATTATGTCTGCCATATTTTGTCATTATGTCTCCCATATTGTGTCATTATGTCTGCCATATTGTGTCATTATGTGTGCCATATTAGTTCAAGCATCTGAAGGTCAATAGTAACTGACAGGTCTGTATCAGAAATTAAATAATACTTGAAAATTCAAAACTCAATAGAAACTCATTAAGTCCTCATGTGGTCAGGCCACCTAGAGAGCACAGCCGTTAGAGAACACATATGGAACTTCTAGTTTGAAGTACACAGGATTACTTCTCCTTTCACAAGTTGAGTTGGCCAGTAGGAATCTTTAACTATAACCAGAAATTTTAACATGCAAATCAATGAATTTCAATATCAAATAAAAGCTTGAACAAGTTAAAAAGGAAGTGAAATAGTATAGGAGATATAATCAGGACAAACTGAATCCTATAAATGTCCGTTTCTCAAAGCAAGGGTGTAACAAGCATAAACTGCCTGTTTGGTAACCAAGGGTATAACAAGCATAAACAGTTTTGTAACCAAGGGTATAAACGGTAAAGACTTCAGCAAAGACATGACTTCAGATAACACAAGACAAATATGACTTAGTCTAACTGTTAATCTGATTTATTCAACTGAATATTTTTCTCCAGCATGGCCATCTTTAATTCTTTAACTCAGTGTGAATTTCAATAATTCTGACACTTTCAATAATTGACTTGTACCAGAGTATCTCTCATTCCCTGTACACAGTCTTGCTGTCAGTCTGATGGCCACAGGCCTATTCTGTGCCAGTTGTTGACAGTAAAAATACCATATTTTCACATCCCATTATAAACGATAACAAATAATATTTAGTTCCCCATGTCTCTTACGACTCTACATTCTTAAACTATGTAACAGAAAGAAGCAAAACCAACAAGTTTTAAAAAACTTAACAAATAAATTAATTCTCAAAGTTATAAAATGAAAATTTAAGAGGAACTTACAGTGCTCAATGATACAGACCTATAGTCTGACTATATGTCCCCATTTGTTTGTACTCCCCTACCAATTTCAAGAACAGTAATCTTTAATGGGAAAAAGAGTGCTCAGAACTTAGCCAATTCATTCATGGATTTATAATTTCTAACCTGAATGTGACCAGAGAGGCCCTAACACTGGCATTCTCTGTGCCTTTCATGCTCAACAGACTTTCCATACTAACATGGCACCATGCTGCATATGCGATGGGCAACTTGATTTTCTCAGACAACATTGTGATGTAGTTCATCCTACTCAGCAACTGCCAGATAATTATGTAAATTATCATAATGTTGAGAGTTTAGAGTTATATCATTTGAACACATGTACACAGAAATTACACCTCTTGTTAAATCCATGTGAAAGGCAAATTTGTAGTTGTCATTCTTTTCCTTTGCTTGATTCGACATTGTAAATACTGGAAGCAGACAACATAGTATTTTCCATCTATGTACATACATGTGAAGTCGTGTATACACCCCTACACTGAAAATGGACTTGTCCAGGAACTGGAAATGACTGGCAAACAGGTCATCTCTTACACTGAAAACTTCCGTTTGGAATGAAATGCATTTACGATAACAGTGTTAGGGTCTCACCTGGGCATAATCAGGTTTGAATAATAAATCAATAAATGAACTAAGTTCTGGGCATCTTTTATCTCATTTGTGCTTTTCGCTTTTTAAATCAGTAAGGGGGTACAAACAAATAGGGAGGTATATTCAGACTATAGTAAGCCATTGCCATTATATGAAAACTGTTACAAAATTAATGACAGATCAAATGATATTTACCTAACAAAGTGGTAATCACACTATGAGACTGCTTCATCAAACCCCCAACCACTCACCCCACCCATCTAGAACTGTGGCAAGTAAAAGTAAACTGATGCCTGGAGGCAAGAAAGATGAATGGCATTTGTCAATAGCTGATACAGGGTAGATGCCAATGCAAGCTAACAATGATAATATAACAGTGAGTATCACATCATATGTGAATTAGACATGTAATTTCTGAAAAAATGGAAAAAGTATATTTACAATGTAACTGTAACACTAAATGCAAAGAAGCCATCTGTCTTCTAGAGACATTCTGACCCTGACCTTTCCCCTTCTGTCATGAACAGGCTTCTTTGTACCCTCAGAGGCAAGACATCTGTCAGGTCTGATATTTGTATATGAAGTAGAAATCTGATCCACTGGTGTATGAAATGGAAGTCTGATACTGGTATATGAAGTAGAAGCCTGATACTGGTATACGAAGTAGAAACTATCTGATACTGGTATGTGATGTAGAAGTCTGATACTGGTATAGGAAGTAGATGTCTGATACTGGTATATGAAGTAAAAGTCTGATACTGGTATAGGAAGTAGATGTCTGATACTGGTATATGAAGTAGATGTCTGATACTGGTATAGGAAGTAGAAGTCTGATACTGGTATAGGAAGTAGATGTCTGATACTGGTATAGGAAGTAGAAGTCTGATACTGGTATAGGAAGTAGATGTCTGATACTGGTATAGGAAGTAGATGTCTGATACTGGTATAGGAAGTAGAAGTCTGATACTGGTATATGAAGTAGAAGTCTGATACTGGTATAGGAAGTAGAAGTCTGATACTGGTATAGGAAGTAGATGTCTGATACTGGTATATGAAGTAGATGTCTGATACTGGTATAGGAAGTAGATGTCTGATACTGGTATATGAAGTAGAAGTCTGATACTGCTATATGAAGTAGAAGTCTGATACTGGTATAGGAAGTAGAAGTCTGATACTGGTATATGAAGTAGAAGTCTGATACTGGTATAGGAAGTAGATGTCTGATACTGGTATAGGAAGTAGAAGTCTGATACTGGTATAGGAAGGAGAAGTCTGATACTGGTATAGGAAGTAGAAGTCTGATACTGGTATATGAAGTAGAAGTCTGATACTGGTATAGGAAGTAGATATATGACACTGGTATATGAAGTAAAAGTCTGATACTGGTATAGGAAGTAGATGTCTGATACTGGTATATGAAGCAGAAGTCTGACACTGGTATATGAAGTAGAAGTCTGATACTGGTATATGAAGCAGAAGTTATCTGATATTGGTATATGAAGAAGAAGTTATCTGATAAAAACAATAGGTAGTGATTTCACCAGGATCTTCATACAGGATGAATTACTCCTCTGCAAACATGTGACAAAACAGGGAAGTCGACTTTGTACAGATCAGGAGATTTGCAAAATTTGATCAGGAGTTTTGACTTCAAATTCAGAGGATTTTCATTTTCATTTTCATCTAAGCATGCAAATAAAAAGAAAACTAATGAGCAACTTTCCTTGTTCTATCTTAAATAATGCACATCATCTCATCAAATTAGTCCTTTCCAAATAACTTGTTGCCTTTCATACTGTTCTTATACATTTTTAACTTTTCTTAGTAGATCATTATCTGGATTATATTTGTGGCAGTCCACATTACTGTTGATCTCAACACTTAGGAGACAATGTATTGTTACTTGATCCTGGTTTCCTCTGGGGTCAGATCAAATTTTCCTCAACGTCAGTATAGCGCCTGCATTAGAATGTGACAATATTAATCAACTCAAATGAGTCCACCAAGAAGTTTACATAGTTTCCTGCCTGTGGATAGTTTCAGGTTGTTGACTGCGTGCCAGAACTGCATCAGATTGTTGCTATCTGGGATGAATTTGGAAAGTTCTTCTTCAAACTGACTTTACATGTTCCCTTGAACTTGCCTCAAACCACTGAACTCCCTGTTTCAAATTATTACTGAACTTTGTGTGATATTTCTAATGTTTATATTGGGATGTTTTATTGGGGTGTTACGTCACTGGAGACAACACACGCTCAGCAATATATACTACCTTTAA
Source organism: Megalonaias nervosa (assembly GCA_016617855.1). Taxonomy (NCBI): domain Eukaryota; kingdom Metazoa; phylum Mollusca; class Bivalvia; order Unionida; family Unionidae; genus Megalonaias; species Megalonaias nervosa. Next base: position 156,667 of record JAECUM010002515.1, read on the forward strand.
GTACCAATGTCAAACTGACCTTTTTTATTCCACTTGCGCTCTTCTGCAGTGACTAATCGAACCATAATTCATTATTGTAATTCATTTCTGAATTACTTCTGATCACACATAGTATAATCCATCTTGTCCAACTTTAAACTGTTAAGTTGAACCAACATTGCCAAAACAATCCAAGTTAATTATTTTATGATGCCTGAGCTATTTAGTCATTCAACCACAATACATTATCATCTTGGATCTCTTCAAAATTACTACTGATCACACAATCAATCATCCAATGATTACTTCAGGTTACTGAATGCAGAATTAGCAATTAAAGTGTCATACTCACCCAGCATAATGCATTTCAAAGTCACATGATAACACAAGTCTTTACTGTAAATATACTACACTGCAAGCAAGGTGTGAAATAAAACAGAAAAAATTTAAGTTCCATGATTATCTTTAATAATAATTTTGAGCATGCTGGAGATTTCACTGAATCATGGGAGGGATGGGAAATATCCCTCATCTCATGAGGAAAACCCACCCAGCAAGGATGTTCACATTTATGCCTCTGGCATTTTCGTAAATTAGGATTTTCAATTATTAAGGGCACTGAGGGTGGGCAGTTTTTTTTTATGAGAACATTATTTTTACATAGATCCTTTAAGGTTTAATTTGTAATGAATAAAAACTAGTATACTCCAAAAAATTTATGTGATCAATAATTTTTTGTAATGAATAAAATCCAGCATTCTTCAACAAATATAGGTAATCAATAATTTGTACTTAATAAAATATAAACTTGCTAATTATCTTCATTATCTGCACAGCATCAGCATGTTATGACAAAGACGATACATCATATGTATTAAAACCACATGTAACAGTAATAACATTACATCATACATATTAGAACGGCATGTAACAGTAATAACATTGCACCATTTTTATTAGAACCACATGTAACAGCAATGACATCATACCTATTAGAACTGCATGTAACACCAATGGCACTACATCATACCTATTAGAACCACATGTAACAGCAATGACATTACATCATATGTATTAGAACTGCATGTAACAGCAATGACATTACACCATACCTATTAGAACAGCATGTAACAGTAATGACAATACACCATACCTATTAGAACCACATGTAACAGTAATGACATTATGTCATACATATTAGAACCACATGTGTGTGTGTGCATGTGTGTGATTTGGATTTTTAACGTAGCTTTAACAATTTTTCAGTCATATTGTTACGATGTCTGCAGTGTGGCAGTTTATACTGATCTCTAGCACTGGGGCATCAAGCCACAGACATGTAGCACAATGTCCCACCTAGTCACATTATTCTGACACTAGGCCAACTGGTTCTAACACTAACCTCTTAATGCTGAGTGCCAAGCAAGGCAGCTGTTAGTACCATTTTTGTAAGTCTCTGGTACGACTCGGTTGGGGATTGAGCCCACGACCTCCTGCATCTGAGGCGGACCCTCTAACCACTAGGCCACTGGAGCGGTCAGAACCGCATGTATCAGCAATGACACTACATCATACTTATTAGAACCACATGTAACAGCAATGACATTACATCATATGTATTAGAACTGCATGTAACAGCAATGACATTACACCATACCTATTAGAACAGCATGTAACAGTAATGACATTACATCATACCTATTAGAACTGCATGTAACAGTAATGACATTACAGCATACCTATTAGAACCACATGTAACAGTAATGACATTACTCCATATGTATTAGAACCACATGTAACAGTAATGATATTATTCTATATGTATTAGAACCACATGTAACAGTAATGACATTACTCCATACTCATTACAACCGCATGAAACAGTAATGACATTATTCCATACATATTAGAACCGCATGAAACAGTAATGACATTACTCCATATGTATTAGAACTGCATGTAACAGTAATGACATTACACCATACCCATTAGAACCACATGTAACAGTCATGACATTACACCATACGTATTAGAACTGCATGTAATAGTAATGACATTACACCTTACATATTAGAACCGCATGTAACAGTAATGACATTAAACCATACCTATTAGAACCACATGTAACAGTAATGACATTGCCACCAAAAACAGAAACCTGCATGTCTGCAATGATACAGTCTTGCCAAGTAGAGTTGGAAAATAATAATAATAATAATAATAATAAGGACTTTGTATAGCGCCTAATCTTTAGAAGCTCTAAGCGCTTTACAATATTTGACAAAATCTAAAACATAAAAAACATATATAATGATATGATTACATAAAAATAAGCACCATGAAATTAGAAAACATAAAAACATGCTGAAAATATTTAAGGTAGGAAACATTATTAGGTCTTTAAGTTTGTTCTTGCAGTCGAAATAGATGAGTTTTGAGAGTGCTCTCGAATGAGATCACTGTGTCTTTGTGTCTAAGTTCAGTGGGCAATTCGTTCCACGTTGCTGGGCCCTGGTATGCAAAAGAACGTTGTCCATAAGACTTTGTTTTCATAGTGGGAATAATGAGTGTATGATTGTCAGAAGAGGAGCGTTAAGTATCTTGCTGGTGTGTACACATGGGTGAGGTGGGATAGGTATGTTGGACTGGAGCCTGTCAGTGAAACGTAGCATAGAGAACAAATTTTGTGTTTGATTCTGGATCGAATGGATAGCCAGTGTAGGGTACAGAGCAGGGGGAAGATGTGCTTAGATTGTGGTACTCTAAGGATGATCCAAGCAGCTGTGTTTTGAACTTTTTGAAGTTTTTGGAGTAGATATTGAGATGAACCAGACAGAATTGAGTTATAAAAGTCTAATCTTGAAAGTACTAAGGAACACACAAGTGTTTTAGTGGCATCAACTGAAAGATATTTGCGAATGGAGCTGATGTGTCTCATCTCAAGATATGCAGCCTTGCATATGTTCATGACATGTTGGTGCAATGTAAGAGTACTGTTGAGAGCAACACCTAGGTTTCATACAAATGTGTGAATTTAATGTTGGTATTGCTGATATTTATTGTTTGAGGTAAAAGGATGTGAATGAGAAAGTTTTTGTGTTGTAATCAGAATGGCTTCAGTTTTATCATCATTCATCTGCAGCTTGTTACATGTCATCCATGATTTCACATCAGAAATGCATCTCTCTACACCTTGGATGGTAGCATCAACTTCAGTTGGGTGGCTAGATTTGTATATTTGGGTGTCATCAGCGTACAATTGGTGAGACACTGGATGATGATCTATGACACTTGAGAGCAGCTGAGTGTATAGAATGAAGAGAACAGGTCCAAGAACAGACCCCTGTGGAACACCACAGCATAGATCAACTGGCCTGGAGTGTATTCCATTTGCAGATGCAATTTGTGTCCTGTTGACCAAGTAGGACTTGAACCACATTAAGGCTGTATCATGAATGCCAAATACATGCTGAAGATGGTGAAGTAATATATCATGGTCTATTGTATCAAATGCTGCAGACAAATCAAGGAGGGTGAAGACTGTAATCTTTCCGCTATCCAAAGCTGAGAGAAGGTCATTAACTACTTTCAGAAGAATAGTTTCAGTGCTGTGGCAAGGGCAATATGCAGACTGTACATTGCTAAAAAGACTGTTTGAATTCAGATGAGATACAAGTTGGGATAGAACAACTTTTTCAAAGATTTTTTACATGAATGGAAGATCAGAAACTGGGCGGTAGTTCTTTAAATCGTTATGGTCGAGTGTTGGTTTCTTCAGCAGAGGCTTTACAATGGCAGTTCTGAAAAATGATGGGAATTCCCCGGACGAGAGAGAGGTATTAATAACACCAGTTAGTGAAGGCAATATTGGATCTAAGCACTCAAGTAGCAGTGATGTTGGAATTGGATCAAGTTCACATGACTTTGGTGCACTCTTCATCATGATTGTACGTACTAAATCCATGGAGACAGGTTCAAATGCTGCTAATGTTTGCTGCTGAAATTCTGTATTGCAACTGTATGGTGATGAAGTCCATTATGTAACCAGATAATCAACGAAAGCAACTCATTAACTCAATTGGAAAAAAAAGTCTTTTAGTAGGCACCTGATTATTGCTGCTGATACGAACAGTTGCAACATAAGATTGAGCTTTTGTTAAAATTAATGAAGTTTCATAATGCTCACTGCTTGCTTATTTTTATCTGGCGGGGTGGGGTGGGGGTGGGATCTTTAAATTTAGGGTTTTTCATGCAACTGCACATCCTAAAGGAAACAACAAAAAATGTAATAGAAAAATAAAACATTAATAAAGTTACAGGTTTGGTATTTACATGTATTATGAACAATCACTTATAAATTAACTTACCAGCTTCAGTATATTTTAAGCCTTGTTTAGTGGGCTCCGAACTCTCAACTGGTTGGGTTGGAGGCCAGTTGGGAGATAACTTGCCTACATCTTGAATAGTCTGTGAACTGCCCTGGGTGCGAGTCCAGTAGTACATGCAGTCAGCCTGAAAGACATGTAATAATGCAGAATAATGATTCCAATTCTGACAGCCCAACAAGGATTATGGAAGAAAAACATTCTTTGAATCGGAAATCTGTTCTTCTATACTGCATATAACAAATGGTGTACTTTCCGCAGAATTTCACAGACAAATTGTTCCAACTTTAATGCCAACTGACCTTGCAAACAGCTATATTTCAGATAGTCAGCACAGTATACAAATCTGCTTGCTCCAATCCAATCTTTATCATTTACAAAGTTCAAATGTTTGCTGGAAAACTAAGGAGGATTTTTAAATGCAAAATCAAAGCCAGAAAGCTATAGTTCTGTAAAAAGTGTACCAGCACGCAAACTCTGCAACTTCCAAACTAATATTTTATCACTGCCTTAAATCCAGCTTGAATACATTGGGACATCCAAACTAATAAATTAAGACAGCTTTAAATTAGGAGAATTTTACAAGATGTGTTCTGTGGAACCCAGTGCCTCACTTGCATCCATATACTATTGATAAAACCATTATTTCTGACTTTCATAAACATTCACATTATTTTGACTGCAAAAATACCATATACACTCACATACAAGTTAGGTCCAACTGCAAACAACACATACCCTGATATGCTATCACATAATATGCTGGCAGATCAGGTTTATGTTGTTTGTTCTACTAAAGTGGATGAGACACGCAAAACAGTAACTCCTTGCATATAAGCACACAAAATAAAGACCTACATTATCCAAATCTCTCAGTTGAGTATAGCAACTGATACTGAAGCTGTGTGACCGTCTAAATCTTAAGAAATACATTATTTACAAAGCAGAAAAATGCTTTCAAATTTAGCAGACATGGCAGAATAAGAACCTGTAACATATAAGTGTATAAACATTAGACCAATTATGACATTATGCCTATGTTTCAGTTCAGTGCAGCAATGAATGTAGAAAATGTGACTTTCAAAAACAATAACAGAAAATGTTATCATTTTGAATAGTAAATATTGAAGCCTTCTGTTTAAGCAGGTAAGAAAAGCAAAGCAGCAACTCCCAGTCTAACTTTTAACCCAAAGTAACGTTATCGTAAAGTTTCAGTTGAATGCCACTGCCGATATAGAAGATATGTGGCTTTCAAAAAGAATAAACAGACTACTGCATACTACTGTATATGCATGGGCCACTATCTTTTCCTATTACTATTTTCACTCCAAAGAAAAAATGTCTTCACTTTGGTAAGACAATGTGTAAAGGTAGAATGAGGAAAAGGTCATGTGAGACCACAAAATGTGGCTTTCATTACATCCTCCAGAAGTCATGTGAGATCACAAAATGTGGCTTTCATTACATCCTCCAGACACAAATGAGTTAGACAGGCACAGGAGTCAGCAATGGCTTGAACCTCATTGGCTTTAATCTTCATCCCTCACAGTTAGGAACTGACAAGCTCTCTTGATAGTTACGGCAATCAACCTTGAAATGGTGGAAGTCAAAATATCAATGGAGCCCTTAACAGGGTGGAAAAGATGCTTCCAACCCTTTCTTCTCTCTTCAGAAGCTACCAAGTAAAAGCATAAAGCCCTAACTAGGCATAACATTCTATCTTGATCATCCCCATCACAGAAATGACTGAGGCATGAAGCACACTCCTGCATCTTACAGAAGATCAAGATAACAGTCTAGAGAGTAAGGTTCTTGAAAGAAGCTTAACCCAAAGGTTCATAGGGGGAGTTAGATGTAACACACATGAGATTCAATCTAGGCTTTAGCAATTAAGACAGTGGTCTTTACATCTCAAAATGCCAGATCAGGTCAGCTATTTAAGAGTCCACACCAATGACTTGGTCTTTCAAAAATGTGAGCGTGTTGGACAGGGCTCCCTATAGCAGTTTATAGAAGAAACCAAGCATTGGTTGTCTTCAAAAAGGAAGAGAAGAAAATCAACTCTGAGGGTCAGCTAGGGTTAACACATTTCTTACAGCACCAATCACAAAAAATTCTCCACTGGGTATCATAGACCTGAGTTGAGCAGTGAAGGTCCATACTTTCTGAAACACTTGCAGAATCATCCTGAGGGGTAAAAAGGCATAAGGGAATAGAAAGCACACTTCAGGATGAAGCATCCACTTCTTGGGTCCCTGGTGTAGAATTTGGGAAATCTAAAAGGAAGCTTGTTGCTTTGTCAAAAACAAATCAACTAAGGGTCTCTCCCAAAGTCAGAATAGGGAATCTGCCATGGCTTGGCACAGAGAACTTTCCATGAGGACTACCTTGCCACTCCTGGACACACTGTCCACATAAACATTCTTCTTGCCAGGAATGTGTCAGATGTGGAGGGTAATCCCTTCTGAGGCCTGCATAGGAAGGGAGGTTTCAAACCTCTATGCAGAGTGAAGGGTCTGAGGTGTGCTACCATTCATGCATTGTCAGAAGAGACTATCACACAGCAATTTCTTATTTTGTTGATGACCCCAGAAAGGCTACGAACACTGCCCTCATTTTCAAGTTTTGATGTTAAGGATAGATTCTTTCCAAGATCCCAAACACTTAGCCTTACTGCCTCCAGATGAGCTCTCCACCCAGGATCTAATGTGTCTGTGAATGGATAGAAGTGGGATTCAGGGGTATGAACAGCATTCCGTCCAGAAACCAGTCCCAATTTGGCCACTCATTCCAATGATGGTGGAAATTCAGACCTAGAGAAATCTTAGCAGTCAGAGGGTCAGTGTGTTTGCAAGGAGAAACTATAGCAAATGTAAGTGCAATCTGCCTAGGGGAACCAGGTTCACTGTGAAGTTCAAGGTCCCCAAAAGAGATAGAAATAAATGGGCCAACAACATGATCTTGGCTCTTAGCACCTCCAGCAGGGTCAAGATCTTGTCTAATCTGTCCCATAGGAGACAAAGATTAATCATCTGTTTGTGAGGAAATTCATCCCAATGTAGGATAAATCTTGAAATGGAGATCTAAAGGGAGGAGGTGCAACCTCAGCTCTTCTATGTCAAACTTGGGAAAATCTATGAAGACTGAAAAGACATTTTCATCCTGCTCTCACTCCTGGAAGGCAGGACTTTGTGAACCAATGTCTATCTGTTGAAGGGAGAAGAGAGAATAAACAGGACCTTGACTCATAACACCTCATGCAGAGCTAAGTACTGTACATATGTGGCTGACATGGCAGCTGTGTCTCTCAACCATCATGGGTTGTTTGGGGAAAAGTCTGCCCCCTTCCTACTTTTCTGACCATAAGCTGTAAACGCTAGTTCACAGACCACAACATCTACCTCTGTACCACAGGACCAAGCCCTGAAGTCCACGGTTGCCTGCAGGTGAAGGACTATCACTTCCCTGCACTGGAGGCCTCTGGGAATCTGTGAGATTATGGGGGGCATCTGCTATTTTTATGATATTCCCAATCCCAAATGGGATTAAATAATACCTGGGAGGTCTCAATTAGACTCCTTTCCCCATACTGAAAGGGATCAAATGACAAGTGACCAGAACTCATAGGCTGGTGCCTTGTGACTGGATAATGACTGGACAGGTGACTCTGACCAGTAGGAAAAGCCTTCCTGAGATCTCATGGATTTGTATCATAGCTCTCCCTTTTCCAGGTGGCTAAATCCTAACACCAACAACAGGCTTCTGGCACTGAAATGGTGCTACTCCACCTCACTGGGTGGAAAGGGGCCTGACTCATTTTCTGCCATTAGAGGGTGCTGCTCCTCCCTAATGGAACTGAAGAAAGTACTGATCCTAACCTCATGGGAGGGGACAATTCATTCACTGAGACCTAAGGGAGTCAGCAACGGAAAAACAAAACAGTTCTGAGAAATATGAGAAAGGCCCTTTCTTTCTTCCTTTATAAGCTTATTCCTGCTAGGTCCCATACCTTGTCTAACCACAGACTGCAAAAAGGACAACCATCAAACATCTAATAGTAAGAATTTTATCTTAAAATCTCTCTGGAACAATGACATTCTTTTAAATTCTTGTGTTACTGACAGATGGAACAAATTACTCTTTTGTCTTACATAATTCCATTCTTAAAAATGCTGGACACAGTCCACTGCTGTAGATGTGTATGTATATTTTTACATAAGATATCTATGATCTTTTATATTTAAAATACTTTTATTTAAGTTTATATTTCATTTTAGATGTATGGTCTATGCAGTCTGAAATAAAGAATTCTTATTTTATCTTGTACAATTTTAGCAAGCAAAGCAGGTGGGTTGGCTTTCTCATGCCCATACCGCCAACACTCTGCTTAGGCATTGCTGCAAAATAAAGAACAATAAAAACTTTTATGTAGGCAGCCAGATTTAAGGTGTCATTTCTATTAAATGAATTAAACCAATAAATAATATATTTTAATTATAACAAAGTCAGCAATGCTTTGTTTTTCTTTTTTTCCACAATGATGTCAAGCAACTCCAATTCTAAATACTTGTGAGAAAAATTAGCAAAAAAAACAGCCTGGAAAGATGCTAATAATAAAGGAAGAATAATAAGGAATACTATCCTGTATAAACATTTAAGAATGAAAGGTGTTTGATCACTAAACACACATAAATGAAAGAATTTGTGCGTGACCTCCTTACAGAGTAACAAAAAAAGCAAAAGTCAGATCAAATGGAATCTTAATTCTTATAATTCGTTACTGTATTAAAACAATAAAACAGAATTAAGATGAGCCAGCATACCAAACTAACATCGATATGGATAACTAAATACCTACCCAAGCTAGAAAAAGGAATAAAACAATTTTAAATGTAATACGGTAAAACCTGTTATGAAAGACCACCCCTTCTGCTAACAAAAAGCGGTCTCTCAAGACAGGTGGTCTCGCATAGCAGGCTTGTACAAAAAGACCAGTTTCTAAGGTACAGTTTCAGAATAATTTCAAGAAAAATAACCACAATCACTGTACATATATTCTATTCTTTATTAATATTTCTTGCTAAAATATTGTATGCATTGATCTAAAAACAATATTATATAGTAATAAAGATATACTTCAGTCATTAAACATGAAATCACATTTATATTTGAAGATCACATATTTTAGCATATGAAATCGTTTCTGAATTACTCCTTCTCCTTTATACAACCTAAATTTGTTTTACCGACGTTTAAACCGCATTTTTGCGAGTGGTCTGCTCTTTTTCACTTCTTTTAGTTACAATAATTATTTTCTCCAGCCGTAAAATTTGTCTCTTTTTAGTTGGAGGTTCGTCTATTGCTATTAAGGTTCTACGTGTTAAAATTATTAGTGCTCAGTTGTAATATCGACGTAAAGACGGTTTTGACTAGGCTGTGGGAAAATATGAAAAATCTATACATGTGCATTGTATATCTAACAATTAATGAAATAAAAAGAAACAATTATCTCATCCAGAAACAGAACCATTTACTGAGACAAAAGGCAACGGCTTCATTCAAAGATGACATACTAGGATTAACTCTATCAGCTAAGTGTATAACCCGGTCGCACCAACTTGAATAGACGACAGCTTTGTGATTGGGATGTAATCACTTAACATCGGGGGGAAAAACAACAAACATCACAAGTCTTGAACACTATCAATCGAATCCCGCAAACGATTCTCTCTTGCTGGTTTAATAGACAATGGCCTTATTCACCCCCTGCAATACTGATTATCTCTAAAGACAAACAATATACGCGACCACTATGTCAACTTTGGCTCCACAATGTCGATTCGTGACAGGTACATTAACCTGGTTTACGGACTGTAGCATCTATCACCGGTAGGAACAATCCTTTTATTTTAATATTCCTTTTATGCTTGTTTTTGATCAGAACAATCGTTACTAATCAAGCGGTCGTTGTAACAATTGATTACATATAGGTCAGTGGTGTCCGTCTGTTCTCGCGATACGGTCGTTCACATGGATGTCGAGTCCTGCGATTAAGGCTGGGAAGCAAGCTAAGTGCGGAAATAATTAGTCTGGTTCCCTGCATGCTCCCCGAGTTGCTCACCCCTAAACGAATAGCAGAGAACAACGCAGGGAGCATATGAACCAGGAAACCAGACTAGGAAATAATCTACATACACTTTAGTCTGGTTTACGACAGAAGCTATAAAACACTAAAAGCACAGCTAAAATAATTCAGACATCGGTAGCCAGCCTAGTTTTTTATCTAAATTTTAAAATTTAGAACGGTATAAGTGGTCATTCTTACAGGGATTAAATAAATGTCGGTGGAGTTTATCCTCATTTTTGCGATGCGGTCATTCATAGCAGTGTCGAAATGCGTATTTTGCCAAGAAATCATGGTCGCTGGTCGCGTTCAGCAGGTGGTCGCTCATAACAGAGTGTTTATATAATAAAATTGATCCGTGCATTACGATTGTGGTCGGAAATGACAGGTGGTCGCTCATAGCAGAGGTCGCTCATGACAGTTTTTACTGTAACTTCACACTGATACCCTCATGGCTCATAGGGGAGTAAACAAAACACAAGGTTATACAAAAAGCAAAAATGCCAATGCTACTCTTGAGATTCAAACAGGAAAAATACATTGTGTGAGGGTAATTTTTAACAGCTAAAGCAACGGATGCAATGGAAATGTTCAATTCGCCACATATGACTCAAAGTGAAGGCAATTTATCTTCAAAGTATTTTAAGCTGCAATAATGATGGCGGTGGTTGGAAAAAGAATGAGGTAAGATGCTTTAACTTTCCAGAATTTCGATCTATGGGAGAATGGATTCTCATCATATAATTAAGGGTATTTTCTTTCTTGAAAAGAGTAAGCTATGCAATAACAACAGGTTATGTATTACTGACATTTAAATATTAACAAAGTTCACCATGAGGCTCAAACAGGTAAGACGGGCATAAACAGGAACTCTACCATATTTTGGCATAATCTTACTTCTATAGTGATAATATCAAAGAGTTTCGCTTGAATGCAGCAACTATGTAGCAGAAATGTGACTTTCAAAATCTTTAACACAAAACTTGAACAGTGTTGACACTCCTGTTGACACTGGAAACTAATATGTACTACATAGATGACACAAAAAGACTCCCAAGTTATTCATCATGATAATGCCTACAGCTGATCTAAGAAGGATTCAAATATACGTTCTGTGACTTTACAACAGTTGTACACTTGTCACCAGGATATGGCTCTATTAAAATGGGTATGTGTAAGGCAAATGTGGTTGATCATTCATAACCACCGAGCATGTTAAATACCAAACAGCTTTATACTGAGAATTGCAATGTGTCTGGAACAGTGACTTATTGAGAATAGCATGTTATATACCAAACAGCTTTATACTGAGAACTGCAATGTGTCTGGAACATCGACTTACTGAGAATAGCACAATATACCAAACAGTGGAATAGCTGGCACTAGTCAAAATTGTTTAAATAATGGTGTTTTGAAAAGGAAATAAAGATACAAGTAGTTTCACCATGTTTTCTTTCAACCCATAATGTCATATATTACGTGATTTTGGTCATGGGCGCCATACTTGTACTGTGTTTGTACTGTGTTATATCTAGAATTGTACTATATCGAGTCATGTTATAATGGCAGAGAGCAGTATCAATAATAAAACCCAATCTTATAGTGATGTCTTTGAAATGAAAGCAATTCAACTCACCTGCTCAGAGATCTGTGCCAAGCTAAGCACAAGCCATGAAGGCATGATGTCTGCAGCCCACAGTACATACTCCCTGAAGGACATGGCATTATCAAATCCTCACACAACCAGAATATCATGGAGTCCTCTTTAGCATTACATTGATGTATAGTTTATTCCTTTTGGTTTAATGATCTCTGAATTAGCACAAAGACCAGAACTCTCCACAGCAATGGCTTGAAACCCTAAGAATATTTATCAGAATTTGATACTGAGACATTTCTCTAATTAAAGTATGTGTGGCCCACCCTAACTATGCCAATTACATGGCATGGTCAGCACATATGTCATCAATTACACACAAAAAGAGGTATGCAGTTCACAGTTGTCCATTATATAGATAATGGGATGTCCATTTCAACACAGGTACACATAAATTATAAATCAAAACAAGATCATGACCATGAATTTCATTACACTGTGGCAGGTTTAATCAGCAGTCATGTATTGATCATTCCTTACTTCCAAATACATCTAATTACTAATGCTTGAACAAGTTCACAATTATTTCCACTTAACACTGCTTGAACAAAACATTTACAGCTGACAATTTACTTTAAAATTTCCACATAGTAATGGATTCTAACTCTTTGGCTATTGAGAACCACTGACTCCACATGATTAGTAACTGTATATGAATAATTCAGGGTTCCAAAGAAAACATTTTTTTCCAGTAACTCCAAAATGTTAACTTTAGTGGATAACTGAATGTTAAAATCCATGTTTCAGAGATCAGTTCACTGCTCATCTTTTTGGATAAATTCTAGGCAAGGTTCAACTTACAGGTGTTCATGAAGGATTCGTTTTATTTGTGTTTTCCCACTAACATTACCAGCGTATACAAAATCCAGGAGAAATATCTCCAGGTAAATAAACTGCAGGTCAATTGGCAATCATAAACTGAACTCCAAAGCTTTCATTACTATAATCAGCACTAAGCAGACAACAACAAAAATAAGTATAAAAAAGTCACTAGACTACAAACTCTTCAACGAATAATTTAATTCAAACATTCAGACAAGTAAATACTTGAAGAAACAAAAGCCTTATATACTGTAATAATGGTTTACTGGCAGCTTGAAGATGTGTTCCCAATGAGATGACAAGTTTTATAAGAACACAATAATTCCCCAGTAGCTATTTAATTTGAAAATTGTTGTGTGATGTCAAATCTATCAATATCATTACCTGGTCTGAATCAAGGAAATGATTTCTTTTGGTTTGGTTTGGTGTTTTACAGCACAGCAAAACAAATAAATTATTCAGTGTCGAGGTACTTGCAGTAGAGTACCTTGCCCATAGACTCACCAGCATAACCAACCCTTTCTGATCTAATGGTTTGATCTGCATGTGCACCATTTCAATAGCGAGTCAGGTATGCTAACTGCTGTGTCATCACAGCTCCTGTCCCCATTACTGATGACATATAGGAGGGTACACTTGGCTATTCTACATCCTTGAGCCTGCAGTGGGGATCAAGTTCTATGGTGTGTATTATGTTCTCTGATAGGCACAGTGGTGGTGTGGAGTGAACTTGTGAAGCTCAAAAAATGTGCAGCACATGTACAAAATCCGTGAGCAATAACTGTAAGTATGAAAACATGTCCTGAGCGCTTGCCAGAATTGGGTCTGGCTCCATCATTTTGAGGAATGCATGATCAATTGACAAATCTACAAGTACCATGTACCTATGACCAGCTGTCAATCATGCTCCACACTCCTACCACCAGATGTCAGTCAAGTTCCACCAACATGACACAAGCTGTCTGTCAAGCTCTACCTACCACCAGTTGTCATTCAAGTACCATCAACCTACCACCAACTGTCAGTCAAGCACCACCTACCTAGCACCAGGTGTCAGTCAAGCTCCACCTACCCACCACCAGCTATCAGTCAAGCTCCAACTACCCACCACCAGCTATCAGTCAAGCTCCAACTACCTACCACCAATTGTCAGTAAAGTATCATCTTCCTACTACCTGTTGTCAGTCAAGCACCATCTACCAACCACCAGTTGTCAGTCAAGTACCATCAACCTACCACCAACTGTCAGTCAAGCACCACCTACCTAGTACCAGGTGTCAGTCAAGCTCCATCTAACCACCACCAGCTATCAGTCAAGCTCCAACTACCTACCACCAATTGTCAGTAAAGTATCATCTTCCTACTACCAGTTGTCAGTCAAGCACCATCTACCAACCACCAGCTGTCAATCATGTGCCACCTATCACCAGCTGTCAGTCAAGCACCACCTACCACCAACAAGCTATCAGTCAAGTACCACCTACCTACTGCCAGCTGTTAATCAAGCACCATTTACCACCCACTGTCAAACACCACCTACATACCATAGCTATCAGTCAAGCACCAACTACCTACCACTAGCTGTCAGTCAAGTACCACTATCACCAGATGTCAGTTAAACACCACCAACCTACAACAAGCTATCAGTCAAGCACCGCCTACCTATCGCCAGCTGTTAATCAAGCACCATTTACCACCGGCTGACAAACTCTGCTTACATACCATAGCTATCTGTCAAGCACCAACTACCTACCACAAGCTATTAGTCAAACAATTTATTCAACAATCCAACAGAATGGTACAGACTCTCTTGCTAAGTTGTTTGATTTAATGCATAATAATATCTGGGGAAATGAGTTTCACAGAATATAAAGGGCCCTGGTTCAGTAATTTTATACACTGAGATTGGCCATTGGTGCCCTTTATATTGCATATGAAGCCTGTTATTTTCCTGAGGACTAACCAAAACCCCACAACACCCACAAACCATGCGCAACATGAGGATTACACAAGACTGGAGACAAGATTCAAACCAAGGAAATGGAAAAGTACAAAGTAAGTATGTCCAATGCAGCGGAGATCAACAGTGAGACCCTGTATATACCAGACAGACTCTGTCTATGCATTCTCAATAGGCACATATATATTTATATTTTAGGAACTGAATCAAGTTTTGCTTGGTAACAGGGTTATCAGAGGAGCCCAGAAAGTAAAGGAAACATATCAGCTTGTTCACATGCATTCCCATTAATCAGGCTCACTAATGGATTATGTGCTGTATAAAATTACCTGCCATTTTATCAGCCACCTTTCTACAAATGGAACTACCTAGACTCTATGATTACAGGTACGTAAATTATGAACCATGCCAATCCATGTCTGAGTTAATGAAGTAATGCAAAAAAAACCAGAACCCAATTATGTAATGTAAATACGCTTTTTAGTATGGAAATTCATGAAATTAAACATTTTCCAAACAATTTTAGTATTCATTTTGAGATGTTCATGACAGTTCTAAAAAGCAAGACAAACACCATGCTCATATAAGATCAATACAAGTTTTGAGTTTATTTCATTTAAAAAAAACTTCATAACAGATAAATATATCACTTAGCTAAAGGGGAAGGGGAGGGGGTAGCAATATTTTTATAGGTCAGAAGCAGATGATGTAACTGTGGCTAACTTATTTGTGTTCTTGAAAAAGATTACATAGTTTACAATGAAACTTGCCATTATTTACAACCAATATACAAGCTGTCAATAGTTTCCACATTACATGATGTTTTAATATTAGGGTTGGTGTAAAGTTACAAGATGGTCACAGACATTTGGGTCTGTGTAAAGTTACGCGATGGTCAAAGACATTAGGGTCACTGTAAAATTACATGATGGTCACAGACATTTTGGTCTGTGTAAAGTTACACAACGGTCAAAGACATTAAGGTCGCTGTAAAATTACATCATGGTCACAGACATTAGGGTCTGTGTAAAGTTACATGACGGTCAAAGACATTAGGGTCGCTGTAAAATTACATGATGGTCACAGACATTAGGGTCACTGTAAAATTACAAAATGGTCACAGACATTTGGGTCACTGTAAAGTTACATGATGGTCAAAGACATTAGGCTCTCTATAAAATTACATGATGGTCACAGACATTAGGGTCTCTGTAAAATTACATATGGTCAAAGACATTAGGGTCTGTGTAATATTCATGATGGTAACAGACATTAGGGTCTCTAACATTCATGATGGTAACAGATGGTAGGCTCACTGTAACATTCATGATGGTAACAGACATTAGGGTCTCTGTAGTATTACATGATGGTCAGAGACATTAGGGTCACCGTAACAGTACATGATGGTAACAGACATTAGGGTCTCTGTAACATCCATGATGGTAACAGACATTAGGGTCTCTGTAACAGTCATCATGGTAACAGACAGTAGGGTCTCTGTAATATTCATAATGGTCACAAATATTAGGATATACGTAACATTACATGATGGTCAAAGACATTAGAGTCTCTGTAACATTACATGATGGTAACAGACATTAGGGTCTCTGTAACATCAATGATAGTAACAGACATTAGGGTCTCTGTAACATTCATGATGGTAACAGACATTAGGGTCTCTGTAACATTACATGATGTTAACACACATTAGGGTCTCTGTAACATTACATGATGGTAACAGATATTAGGGTCTCTGTAACATTCATGATGGTAACAGACATTGGAGTCTCTGTAACATTACATGATGGTAACAAACATTAGGGTCTTTGTAACATTACATGATGGCAACAGACATTAGGGTCTCTGTAACATTACATGATGGTAACAGACATTAGAGTCTCTGTAACACTACATGATGGTAACAGACATTAGGGTCTCTGTAACATTACATGATGGTAACACACATTAGGGTCTCTGTAACATTACATGATGGTAACAGACATTAGAGTCTTTGTAACATTACACGATGGTAACAGACATTAGGGTCTCTGTAACATTCATAATGGTAACAGACATTGGAGTCTCTGTAACATTCATGATGGTAACAGACATTAGGGTCTCTGTAACATTCATGATGGTAACAGACATTGGAGTCTCTGTAACATTCATGATGGTAACAGACATTAGGGTCTCTGTAACAATATATGATGGTCACAAATATTAGGATCCTGGTATCATTAACTATTACAACAGACATTAGGGTCTCTGTAACATTCATGATGATAACAGACATTCATGTCTCTGAAATGTTACATGATGGCAAGTTATTCAATATCTGGTCATTCTTACCATCTACACCCGACTGCACACCACACAAACCAAGATTTGCTAACACGCAGCCAGATCTCGATTTGTGCAATCTGGTCATTCTTACCATCTACACCCGACTGCACACTGCACAAACCAAGATTTGCCAACACACAGCCAGATCTGGATTTGTGCAATCTGGTCATTCTTACCATCTACACCCGACTGCACACCACACAAACCAAGATTTGCCAACACTCTGCCAGATCTGGATTTGTGCAATTTGGCAAGAGTAATCTACAACACAAACATGGATCCTTGTCTGCTGGCATATTATGCAATAACAGATCAGGGTCTATGTGACTTATAAGCAAGTACATGTGGTACTTAAATTAAATCAACATCCAATTAAAAAATGACTATTAAACTTTTATGATAGTGTTTCAAGATATATTAAGTCAAAGTAGCTTGAATTAACAAGAACATTTTTTAGTGATATATGTATGTGTGACTTAGATATTAACATAGCTTTAATAAAAATTTCAGTCATATCGCTATGATGCCTGCACTGTGACAGTTTACAGTGATGTGTAGCACTGGGGCATCATGCCACAGACATGCAGCATGATGTCCCACCCAGTCACATTATCCTGACACCAGGCTGACCAGTACTAACACTAACTCATAATTCTGAATGCTAAGCGAGGTAGCTGCTAGTAAAATTTTTTGTAAGTCTTTGGCATGATTCAACCATGCTTTGAACCCACAACCTCCCGCATTTGAGGCAATTGGCAAAAATCAAACATTACTGAGGGTGGGTGGGTGATAACCATTGTAGTGATTGGAGGGTGGGGGTGGGTGATAACCAAGCTTGTGATTTTGGAATACATAACTTAGCACCATTTCCAACACTGATTTTCATTGTTTGTACACAAGGACAAATTTATATGCCAAAAAGAGGGATCAATCTTGGTTTATAATCATACAAGGTCTTGAGTTTGGGCATTTAACTCCATTTCATATATTATCAACATATAATTAGCAGTAAACTCCTGGATTATGGGATTTCACTCTGTATACAGTAAGTCACTGACATATGATGAGCAATCACTTTCTGGATTATAGCATTGCACTCTGACTGACTGTATCATTGACATATAATGAGTACTCAGTTTCAGGATCAAGGCATTTTGCTCTGTACAAGTCACTGACATACAATGAACACTCAGTTCCAGGATTAAGGCCTTTCACTCCGTACAAGTCATCAACATATAATGAGCACTCAGTTCCAGGATTAAGGCCTTTCACTCCATACAAGTCATCAACATACAATGAGCACTCAGTTCCAGGATTAAGGCATTTCACTCTGTACAGACCAATGACATATAATGAGCACTACAAGTCATCGACATATAATGAGCACTCAGTCCCAGGATTAAGGCACTTCACTCCGTACAAGTCATCAACATATAATGAGCACTCAGTTCCAGGATTAAGACATTTCACTCTGAATGACTAAAGTCATCGACATATAATTAGGACTTGGTTCTAGGCTTAAGGCATTTCACTTTGTATGATTAAGAAATCAAAATGCTTATTTTCAACTATTGCTCTCCTGGTTCTAGAGATTGTCAAAGATATTAATGGCTTTTTCAGATGGCTATTAATTCAAATGAAAACAACATATTTGGCGACTCAAAATTTCAGGGCTTGCTGATATTTGCCTCAAAGCTGGTGTATCTTGAGAACAATGTCTTTTTTGCGCCAGATTGGAAACTGATAAATTCCACAGTATATTCAGCCCTTTTCTTGGTATATTCAGCCCTTTTCTTGACGGCCAGGCAATAACACAGAGTGGAAATAAACAAAATCAAAAGAAACATGTCTGTCTCAGGTGAAGTGCAAATATTCACACCTGGGTGTAAATACCAGCCCATTGTTGGGAGGGCAAAGTATCTGCTACTTATGTTGACAAGAATGTGGTGATCTGCTTTCACCTCTCCATTTAGAAGTATTCACTTCAATACAGAGTTTTAAACATGAGTAAATTAAAAATTATCCTTTAATAATAATCACATTTACAGCACACAAGTCAGATATCCATCCTCCTGTTTTCTCAATTTATAACAAATACATCATACAGTAAACATTTTTTAATTGGTTCGTAAAAAAAAAATACATCACACATTAAATGTTTTTCCTACACTCTAGCCACTGTATTATTTGCTACAACTTTCCTTGAAGATATTCTCAAAACAATTTAAAATGTATTATGTTATAACTGTTAGCACCAGAATAAGAATTTCAAGTGTGGAATCATCCTGAATATGTACTATAACCTTTTAACTCAACATATAAACAAAAAGCTAAATTTCAGAATATCTATTCATATGATATAAATGAGAAAAATTAGGATTAGTCACCATAAATGTACCCAAAAAGTAGCACATGCCACAGATATATCCTGGTGTTTTTTTCTAAAATTGGTCTAATATTAAACATGCAAAAACCTTGAATAGAATTATGTGGGCTGTCTATGGCTTGCTACAATTATAAGGTAACTTGTTTAGGTTGATACAATGTCATAAAAAGATGTAAATTCTGGTGTATCTAAATAAAATTTACAAACATTACACATTGTTCCTTCATTTAAAAAGATATTTTAATATCAGGAAAATCAACATTATTAATTACAAATTTGCCAAATAAAGTAGTACATTCAAGAAGACCTCTCCTTTTGATTTCAAAATAAAATTTCTTATTGCTTTAAACATGCTAAGTCAACGACTATGACTTATGGTAGTTCAACAAAAATACACTTCAAAATAATTGTTAAATTTTGTTTATGCCAACAAAGAAAGCAATAAATTCTAGATTTTGTAAGGTAACTATTTAATACATGATTTTAGAAAAGGAATTTGGTTCATATAATATTATGAAAATTACAACTAGTAGTTTATTCAATAAATAAAATAACTATTAAGTATCCCAAATGTTTCTCATGCCACAGATACACCCTTCTACTTTCAAACTATTTTTTATTGCTTAAACATTAAACATACTAATGTCTTTAAAAAATTATCTGGGCTAACTATAGCTTGTGGCTGTTTGGCACAGATAAATTTTTTTTTTTCTTCAAAATTTGATTAATTTTTTAAAACAAAAATCCAATTATTGCCTAATAATAATAATAATAATAATAATAATAATGAAGTCTATCCAATTAGTTTACAGAGTAATATCCCTTGAATCCCTGTGTTATATACAAATATTATGAAGTAAATGTACAAAGATGCATTTAACACAGATATTTACAATTTTGTACAAATAAACTGAAGGCGAGGGAAAAAAAATACAATATGATATTGTGATGAAAAGAGAAAAGTGAAGACACTGCCAGAATGAAAGAATACTTATTAATCATACAGGTGTATCATGGAGTCATTTTCTTATTCCTGGATAAAAAAGCATTTAATATGGGCATTTCATTCTCATCATTTGATATTCCAAATCAATAGGTCTGAATATGCAAAACTTTTCTTAGGTGCCGAATGTGGGGAATCTTCCAGATGTTATAAAATATCTACTGAAGTTAAAACATTTTAAAATGTTAAAATGTGGGGACTTATATTTTTTTAAAATATGAAAATTACTATTACTTCTTCGTTGAAAATTTGTATACATTTTAATTAAATAGTATACATCAATTTTTTGCCTAACATAGTAGCACCTGTCATAAATCTATCCTTCTTATTTCTAGTATTTTTTGTCAATTTCATTAAATTGTGGAGACTATTTTAAAATATCATGAAAGTTACAATTTCTTCTTCATTGACCATTTGCTAACTTTCAAATAACTGAAATATTATTCATAAAATTAGGAAACAAAATATGACACATAACTGCATTTCCAAAACATTCTTTTATTTGTCAGCAGTCTGGCATGAGTATATTTTAAAAATAATGCCAAAATTGTTAAAAATCCAACTATTGTCAACAAATAATGGAGTAGACATGGGCAAAAACTTCCATATGTGATTAAGTACTTATTTTAAGTTAAAACAGAAAGTTGAAATTTGGGGGAACATATTCAAAATATTATGAAAATGACATGATGAACTTTACTGAAAATTTTTATAATTTTAAAATATAAAATAAATATTATTCACCAAATATGTCAAAATAGAAGCATGTGTAACTGACTTATGCCTCTACTCTTTCTCTGTCAGTAACACATGTCATAGCCTATTTTAAAATTATCTGAGAAGTGTATACTTTGCTGTGATTAGATTTTAAAATATTTTTAAAATATTGTGGCTAATAAAGTTAATACACTTTTAGTAAATGATTTCTATGAGAAATATTTCTGATGTTGAAAAGAAACAGCTATGAAATAGCAACAAGTACTGTATTCCTCACATTAAAATTCTGTTTTATGGTCAGAAAATTTCTTGTGTTCAGTACCAAGAAAGAAGACTCATATATTTAAATTAATGTTGGTAATTACATATGGAAGAAGTTCAGGAGAAAAGCAGATTGGGTTATTGGTTTGTTATTTTTGTTTTGTTAAGTTAGAAATATCAAATATAAATGTAAAATATATAAAATGATACTTAAGACTTTTGTCCTTATTTTACTTTTTTATATTTCCCCCAGCTTCAAATCATAGATTATTCAGTTTAATCCCTATGTGTATTATTTTCCATATTTAAATAAATTGTTTTACTGAAGTCCATGTATCTTCTATTAAAAAACTACCGTTAAGTTTTTAAATGTATTACAAGAGGGGGAACTCTCTTCATAACACAAACAAATTTATTCTCTGTATCTTTGATCAAGGTTAATTCCCTTGCTTTAATATGCAAGCTGCTATTTTGGTCTCCAACATGGTAGCAAGGTTCAGATGCAAGATTACTTCATTATTATGTAAGGACCTCATTAGAGAACTCATCTAAGATCATAATGCTATAAGCCTACATTCCAAGTTTGATCAAAGTCAGATTAGAAATGCAGTCTGCATAGGGATAACAAGGTCACTCAGTCTAATGCTTCATTGGCTCTTTAGTATGCATGGACCTCACTCATTAGTAAACCCATTAAAAACCTAAATGTTTTATAGAGGATATTGTCTTTTCCTAACTTATTACAGGATATATTTCATCATGTAGTTAAGGTATCATGTTTAGTACCAAATGATAAAATATCTCCAGTATTTAAGCTGGAAAAGAAACTTTTCTTTTTATTACATTCCAAACTTGCTCCAGAAGCGAAGTTATGAAGATTAAACTAACTCTTCACTAGACACACCACCATTGTAAATTCACCTAATTTTCATCGTCTGATCATATCAATATCAGTGACCTATGAGAACGGCAGGATTGGGATGACATAATCTATCACAGTTCAAGCTCACAAAGTACTCTATTTTTGTTGCTGCAGGTATAACTTCTGTAGGCACACACAATCAAGCATCACATGGCATGATGAAAATCTTACATTACAAAAGCTCCTATATTTAACACTTAAGTATATAATAAAAGCATATGTATGCTTGGTCTGATCAAAACCTGATTATAAATATGGCCTCCATAGTGATAACAAGGACAACCTAAGCCACACAATAAGGTCACCAGGTGAGCTAAAATCTGACTTGCAAAAAATTCCACTAAGGGTCTCATTTTTTGTGGTCATTTATCAATGGCTTCTCATAAGGTCTTGCTGCAGCATAGTTTGAACCAGCTATTTAATCCTGCTACCATTTCCATTCCTTGTGTTATCACTGAGTATGCTAGATAATGGAATATGTTAATATACTTCATGGTAAAACTGGACCGTGAAAAAAAGGACCTTTCACTATCAAAACCAGGGAGTTAATGTTATTTGGTACAAGTATCATTTGTTCTTTGTAAATACAGTAGAACCTGTTTGAGACCCTTCTTTTTGCCAACAAAACATGGTCTATCAAGAGAGGTGATCTCTTAATGAAGTTTGTTTCTCTATATAACAGATTAGTTTGCACATTGTGTATCTGGTCTCTCAAGACAGGTGGTCTATCATAGCAAAGGTCTTTAGAGACAAGTTTTACTGTATGCATTATTTTCAGAAAAATATTACTGACTTTCTTGATCTTGAGTTTTTGGCATTCTTTTTCAAGCTTGTAATAAGCATGAAATCATTGAAAATAGGGGTGAACTGAGATCCTTGTAAACCTGATCAAAACCAAACAACAGAATTGGGAATCAATGCTCATTTTGCAAATGTTGAAAACCTACTCATAATACACTCCCAGATTTAAATTATCATGTATACAAATACTGGATGGGACCCAGAATCCATGCCTAAAACATTTACCTTGAATTACTTATTCCATTTTATACACAATAAGTGGTGCCGTAACACTTTATTAAGAGTATCATGAGAAGTCAGGTTGAATTGCGGCATTGTAAATCTACGCCAAGAGAATGCCATAAAATGATCAACATTCAGGAAATAACAAGTGTCCTTATCATAATAACGTGTACTGTTAGGTTCTTTAATATCGTCACTTTAAGAAAACTTGGCATATCAAATCATTACACAGTTAAATAGCTTATAAAATCTGCTATTAGATTCAGCAAAAATATTATTTTAATAGATTACCATGTATAACCCTAACTCTAGCACATGTATACCAGACCTGACACTACGACACTATGATTTATAATCATGCACAAAATATCATGCAAATGCTTGTTCCCCAAGAACTGTTTGGTACTAAAGCAGATTCCCATCAAAACCAGCACCTGCACTGATGAATTCACTGACGATCTTGTGGACATCAATAAATTATAAGTTACACAAAACCTCTTATCTTTAAATTTTTAATTGTTAAATAACTTATGCACTCAAATTATACTATCTCTTTTTATTAAACCTCTATTCTAAGCTGTCTCTTGTCTTTTGTTATGACTCTATGGCCTTAAACTAAGTAACGGAAAAGAGCAAAAACCAACTACAGGTATCAACTTGTAACCCTTCAAGATACCTTCCTTAACCACTTCGTAATCAGCACTTTGTTGTACTGATAGTGAAGTGTAGACTTCATGAGCTTTGCCAGTAAATACACTTTGTAATAATAGTCAAATGTACACTTGGCCATTACAAATTTTCAGAAATTTTTTTCAAAATAGGGAAAATACTGATCTATGTCTTTTTCTTTAAAAGGGGTAACTAACCTAATATTTCTAGTAACATCAAAAACTGAACTTGTGTGTAACAGGCAGGATTGCTTTCCACTTGCCTGTTCTAATTCTTTTATTCTGAACTGCATTTCTTGTTCTTCTCTCTCTGCATCTGTATATTTGAAAGGAATTATTTATTTAAATTATTCATTGGAATTAAAAGTGCTCATTGACTTTTTTTGAAACTGAAACAATACTTTGGGATTATTGAGGACTCAATTCAAAGACTTTCTGGTTTATATCATTATGCTACACCAGGACTTTCAAGATTATTGGAATTCACACCAATGGACTTGTGATAGATCATTTAGGATTATTTGCGATTTAATTCACAATACTGCAAGTTCATTTTAAATTTTCACTTTGTAAGTTGGAGAAATAAATTTATTTATTGATTTTACTAAACTTGTTGCTGTTGCTTCTTTCTGTTGTGTATTGGAATGATATAGAGTAGTAATGGCATATGGCTCGTGTACATACACTAACGACAATTGTGGAATGTTATAGCCAATATCTCGATAAGAAATAAAACTGCTGGAAAAGAAAAACTACTGCCTCAAAAAAACCCATAAAAATTACAGAATGACAATCATCTTTATGACTGACAACATGAACCCATGTGTGGATGCACTTCGCCTTTAACTGACTGTAATACAATATAAAATTATGTACATTAATAGATGAAGTAAAATTTATGTTTTATATAAACTAACTGCAAGTCATTTATTTAAATGATATTTCATTCAGAAAAATAAACAAGCACGCTACATGAGGCAGTGATATGCCAGCTGGTGGTGGGCTGAAGGGAGACTAAAAGAAAGGAAAAAAATGTCACCCAGTGAACTAAATGAATTATCATTTTATGTTTAATACACTCAAACACAAACAAGAATAACGTAATTTGTTGCCACTGTTATATATATTTAGTCTGTCTTGTGTGCTTGATCTTTGTCCATGATTGAGGACTGATTTTTAGTGCATACCTGATTTTTATCTTGTTTTTAAGATATAAATAGATGTTTACCTGGGTCTGAGTTCAAGACCTATCCTTTTATTATTATTAACTTAGTGTTTCGACTCTATGGTCATAAAATGAGTAAGAGAAAACAGTGAAAACCAATAAGTTGTGTAAAATTCAACAAATAATTTATTTCCCTAGAATACAAGGTGAAAATTTAAAAAGAACTTACAATATTGTGAAATAAATCTAAAACAGTCCTAAAAGTTCTATCACAAGTCCAAATGTATAAAGATTCAATTAAATTCCAGTGGGATTTCAAATAAACTCTGATATTGATGTGCCTGTAGTCTCCAATGATTCTAATGTACCAGTGGCCTGGAGTGTGGTAATGTGCTAAGAGTCTTCTGCTGTATCACAATAATGAATCCAAAATGTTTTTGTGTGAATTCACTATAATTCCAAATTAATTTTCCAGACAAAGAATGTTATTGATGAGTGCTTTGTATTTCTAGTAAATAATGATTTGAATAAATAAATCCATCCAAATCTAAAACTGAACACAACAATAAGAATGATTCTGCTCCAGATGTTAAAGCAAGAACGAGTAATTTTTAGATAAATAAGATTATATACCACTCTACTTGACCTAGGTCACAATTACCATTATCTTAATGGAATTTTCTGTTCTAAGAAGAGAATCAAGAATGTATCTTTTAACACAAATTCAGGTAAACATATTTACATTAATAATAATCTGAATATTTAATTCACAATAAGATAAATTTTAAGCTATGTGTTCTGTTATTTACAAAATAAATGTCCCTGTTTAAAAGCAAACTTGATTTTGGACAAGGTCAAGTACAAAATACAGGTTATATAACATACAATCATTAAGAAAAACTAACAAATAATACAAATATACATAATATTAGCAATTCAAGAAGTGAACATGTTTACAGTTTGGGGTAATTTTCCAGTAAGATGATTTTTTTTCTTCAGAAATGTTATTGCAACATAGGTCATGTGAGGATATATACAAGGCTGAGATCAACAAGATAAATCATCCCTCCTTTAATTTCAGTTTGTAGTGTTACAGTTCTATAATCTTAAAGTTGTAAATTAAGTAACAAAAAAGAGAAAAAGCAGTAAGTTTAGTCAAATTCATCAAATTTATTTCCCTAACATATAATATTAAATTTAAAAGGAACTTACAGTATTTGAATTAAATCCCAAAGAGTCCAAAAAGTTCTATCACAAGTCCAACAGTATAGAGTGTTCCAAATGAATTCCAATCTTGAATTTGCTGATGTGCCAATAGTCTTAAATGTGCTGAATTGCTAACAATCTTGATATATCACAATGATATACTCATAATGCCATTGAATGAATTCACAATAATCCCAAAATGAAGTTTTTTTTGGGGAGGGGGGGGGAAAGCTAATTTTAATTATGCAATACTTACCTGTCACTATTGCTAATCTATTTTCATGCTGAAAATATACCGTCCATATGATGTGAATACATCCTCCCAGAGTGGAGAAAAAGTCAGAATGACCCTTTGACATTTTTCACACCACTCTGTCACATTGTGATGCGAAGAAGGTAGATGTACCTATATGTCATCTTTTCACAGATGACAATTATGCAAGATATCAGAGCGGGGTGGGCGCAGGGTATTCGGCAATAGTGACAAGTAAGTACTGCATAATTAAAATTAGTTTTACCCCCTAAAAAACTACATTTTAATAGCAGCCATTACTTATCCTGTCGCTATTGCTTAGCTGAATTTGTCAGTACGGTGGGTAGGCTGATGTTAAACTGATAAGAGGTCCATTTTTATAGAATGTTCATGTCACTCTGAGTAACATGCTGTGCCATAACAATGGGACCCAGAAAAACAATGTCTGCGCTCTGTTGTGCTAATGAGCAGAGGTAAAAGGACGAAAAGGTATTGTTGGAGTACCAAAAAGCTGCTTTCATGATATCCTCCAGAGAAGAATGATTAAAGTAGGCCCATGAGGTAGCAACGGCTTGAACTTCATGGGCTTTGAGTTTCATAAAAGTCAGGACTTGATCAGTGAGAGACTCATAGGCTCGTTTGATTGTCATGACAATCCACCAGGAGATGGTGGCAGCTGAAATGTCTATGGAGCCCTTAATAGGGAGAAAGAGACATTTCCTACCGTTTCTTTTTGCTTTGGAGACATTAAGATAAAAGCAAACAGCATGCATGGGGCATAAAAGTCTATCTTGATCATCCCCTGCATATATTTTACTGAGACTGGGAATCTCCATTGGTATGGGAGCTACTGATGGAAAACTAATTTTTTGCAAGAAAACCAGGTTGGCAGAGAAGGGAAATGGAGTCATAGTTCCCATCAAACCAAAGACAGCTACAGTCAATGGACAATAACAATGGAAATAAACTATTTGTTGAATTTTACTAAACTTGTTGGTTATGCTTTTTCTGTTACTTAGTTTAAGACCAAAGAGTCATTACAACATGATCTCTGCACTAAACTGCTCTCAGGCATTGACTTAAGACTCTTAGCCTTGTTCTCAATATATTTATAGCCCCAGTAACCTTGTTCTCCATATGTTTATAGCCCTAGTAGCCTTGTTCTCAATATGTTTATAGCCCAGGTAGCCTTGTTCTCAATATGTTTATAGCCCAGGTAGCCTTGTTCTCAATATGTTTATAGACCTAGTAGCCTTATTCTCAATATGTTTATAGCCCTTGTGGTGAAGACAAAGCCAAGGATGTTCAGATTTGAGACTGCAAAAAGGATCTGATGATTGACAGGTTCCACCCATGGCCTTGAGGTTGTTAGTCTGCAGCCCCTGTTATTAGAAAAAATGACCAGAAAAGGTCATGGCTCAACATACATGCAACTGTAATGTTCAACAACAAAATTTACAGTAGTGGGACAAGGGAGCCATAATGGAACTTGATAACCAATTCTAATTTGATCAGATAACTGGCTAATAACTAAGAAATAATTATCTTCTTAGCAAGAGGCACAAGTATGCCC
The DNA here is from genome assembly GCA_016617855.1 of Megalonaias nervosa. Lineage (NCBI taxonomy): Eukaryota > Metazoa > Mollusca > Bivalvia > Unionida > Unionidae > Megalonaias > Megalonaias nervosa. The sequence goes on from JAECUM010002515.1 coordinate 185,114, forward strand.
ATATGATATCTGGCTAGCAGAACAGAACATACATTGATTTATGACAAATCTCTCCCAGCACAAGACAGCACTGTATATGCTTATTGAATTCAACATCACAAAAAAACAATTAATGAAATGCCAAATGGTATTCTTGATCCAAAAACAAGTTCAAATATTATCATGCAGAAAAAAAGTGAGAATGTTTGTGGCAGTGTTACCAAAAAAGGTAAATTACACAATCCAACCATAATCAGGTTTAAAATGTTTATTTATTAGCATACAATCTGACCATTTCACTGGGGATGCTTATGTAATGTTGTAACAACACAACACAATGTAAAAATGTAAACTTAATTTCCCAACCTTCACATTAAGTCAGTTGTGCCCAATTTACTACAGTCTGATACAAATTCTCTCCAAAAATAAAGGTATAGTTAATGTGTGTATACGTGTGTGTGTCTGTCAATATATATATATATATATATATATATATATATATATATATATATATATATATATATATATATATCTTTCACTCAATCTCATCTAAGATCTTGATGATATAAACTTGTTTACCAAGTTTGATTGAAAGTGGATGAGAAATATAGTCTCAAGTGATGGAACAATCAGCGCCAATCAAATGCAAAATAATTAAATAATATGCAAAGATCTTAAGCTTATTCGCCATGTATAATTAAAATCATACAAAGAGCAGTCTCCACAACAATAAACGCTTAGCCATCAGATGCAAGATTATCTTAAACATGTGCTCAAGTCTCAATGATAATAAACCCATCCAACATTTTAATGATATTAACCTAATTACCTAGTTTCATGAAAATTAACAGAAGTAACAAGCTCAGCCAATCAGATAAAAGATCACATACTTAATATGCATGTATCTCATTCATTATATTGAACTTATATGAGTGGTAACAATCTTGATCAATCCGCTGCAAGATCACCTCATTAATATGGGCAGATCTTGCTAATGATTGAATTCCTTTAAGAGCGTGATGATATAAGCCCATACGCCAAGTCTGATCAGATCAGGATCAGAAAAAACAACATCCAATCTGCTGCAAGATCACTTTAATAATATGTGTAGGTCTCACACATTACCAGACTCATCTGAGAACATGATGATATAAGCACATATTGAAAGTTTGATCAAAACTGGAACAGACATATGGTAAGCCAATCAGCTACAAGATAAAGTCATTAATATGGGTGTATCTCACTCATTTTCAAACTCATCTGAGATCTTGATGATACAAGCAAACATTCCAAGTTTGACCAAAACTGGATCAGATATATGGCCTCCGAATTGGTAACAAGTGATTATGCATTGATGGATGGTTAATGGCTGGACAGAGGACTAAAACATGGCCTTGTCCCAAGTTTATGGCCAGGTGAGCTAAAAAGCTTCTTGGAATATTTAATGCATGTCATCATGCATATACATAACATAAGCTTTGTGCAGTATATATCATAACCCTAGAGATCACGGTAGGTAGTAACTGATGCTGGATTGACAATATTCTTTACAATAGTCCTGTCATATTTCTTTACCTTATATAAAGTTTAAGTTAACACCTAGTCACTTTGACCTCCCAAACCCACCCCCTTTAATTACTGGAAAAAAACCCCAAAACAAACGGCAAAATCTTACAGTAGTTTCTTCCAAAGTATCATTATTAATGCCTTTTTCATAGTTTAGGATGACAAACAACAAATCAAATATCTGCCACCTTTTATACCTGAATTAAGATATGGCACATGTTTTCAGTTACTATGGTATTTATTGGTTCAGTTGATGTACAATACTATGTAGAATATAAACTAACCTGTGCTATCTTGCATTTGCCACCATTTGTATCTTCAAACAGTATTTAATGTACAAGCAGTTAAATGTCAAATCTGTGATTGGTAGGCAGTGGCTTATGGCATTTATAGCTGGTCTAATGGTGAAGGAGAGGGAGAAACATAATCATATCACTGTAATTGGTACAGACAGTGGCTTGTGACATTTACAGCAGGTCTAATGGTGAAGGAGGGGACCATATCAACGGACAATATGGCAGCTCGGTAAGCTCGGTAAGATAGGTAGAAAATGGAATCTACAAACTAAAGGAATGTTGTGAGGTGACAGAAATTTGGCCAAGTCTTATTATTTGACTTATCTGATAATTGCTTTATCCTAACATAATAAGGACCATTTTTAATAGTTTCCAAAGTTACTAGTTATTCCAAATTTTTTTTTAAATAGAAAAACAAGGTTAAACTTTATATTACTCTTTCTTCCTCCTTGTTGTTAATTAAACTACACACACAACTAGCTCCAACTTGCTAAACATTTCAACCAAATAAATTATTATTAATTTAGTGAAAGTTACCTTTCTATAACTAGCTCAATCACAATCACATTTGTCGGTTTGATTGCCCTGTGCCAATAGTCAAGAGACTTAGTTTGATTGCCTTATGCCAATAGTCAAGAGACATTGTCAGTTTAATTGCCCTGTGCCAACAGTCCAGAGACTTTGTCAGTTTAAGTGCCCTGTGCCAATAGTCAAGAGACATTGTCAGTTTAATTGCCCTGTGCCAACAGTCAAGAGACATTATCAGTTTAATTGCCCTGTGCCAACAGTCAAGAGACTTTGTCAGTTTGATTGCCCTGTGCCACTAGTCAAGAGACTTTGTCAGTTTGATTGCCCTTTGCCAATAGTCAAGAGACTTTGTCAGTTTGATTGCCCTATGCCAATAGTCAAGAGACTTAAAAATCACAAGCTAATTTGGGGCCCCAAGTGGCCTAGTGGTCTAAAGCACTCACCGTTACAGATCACTGCCATCTCACCTCTGTCTGCGTGGGTTCAAGTCCTGGGCTCGGCCAATGTGTGTATGTGAGGAAGCTTGCCGGTAGCTTCTCTTGGGTTGGTGGTTCTTCCCAGGGTTTTCCCAGGTTCTTCCTCCACCAGTGATACTGGCTGCCATGTATAGCCTATCTTGTGCTGAAAAATGGTGTTAAACCATACAACAAGAACAACAACAAAAGCTAATTTCTTATCAGTGGTAGTTAGAAATAGCCACTGCCTACTGATTTTTGTAGATGGCCAACAAAATTGCATGTACTTATCTATATTTTGGTTTGAGCGTTCTCCTTCTTTGCATACTGTATGACATGGCTGTGTTGAAATTACCAGCAAAACTAAGATTACTGATGCAGTTATAGGATTCACAGTACTAATGCTATGGAGAAATGGAAACCAGTGTGTGTGTGTGTGTGTGTGTGTGTCTGAGTGAGATTTGGATTTTTAACAGCTTTAACAATTTTCAGTCATACTGCTATGATGTCTGCAGTCTGACAGTTTATAGATATGTCAAGCACTGGGGTATCATACTGCAGGCATGTAGCATCATGTCCCACCCAGTCACATTATCCTGACACCAGGCCGACCAGTCCTAACACTAACCTCTTAATGCTGAGCACCTAGTAAAATGCAGCAAGTAAAACTTTTATAAGTCTTTGATATGACTTGGCCATGGTTTGAATCCGCGACCTCCTGCATCCAAGGCGGACACTCTAACAAAAAGGCATCTGGAAATGGGTGAAGATAAATATATGTGTTTAGCTGGCCAGGATTGGACAATAATGAAACTCAGATTTTAGTACAAAGAATCTTTTGAGTGCTTATGTTAGTTGTAACTGAAAAAAATGGACATTGTTTTATTGATGGAATTTCAGTCCTTTAACAGCCTTGAGTTTGGAACGCTCATTACAGAAATTAGCACCTGACTCTTTGGTGCAAAATTGAAAGCATATATTTCACACACACATAGATCAAGAAAATGCCATGACTATTATGGTTTTCTCTGCATAGAACCAGATGCATCTATACTGATAAATATATGTTTAGTCATGAGCATTCAGAAATGTAAAGTTATTGAATTTTTAATAATAATTGTGTTTGCATAGGTTTACTATGGGAACTGAATTAGTACCTTGAGACCTTGACTACTACCTCTTACTGGAAATTATTTTGGGGTGGGAACTTGGTAAAAACATATTTAGGCCTTGATGCTACTTTAGAGAAAATCATATTGTGAATAAGTCCTTCCAAGTGTACTTGGATTGCGTGTGTGAGTGATTAAGATAAATACAGCAAAACTGACAACAATCAGTGCGTAATTCCTTTTAACTGGCCTAAGCGCTTTCAACTCTGAGTTTTTATCAAAGGCAATTGCAAAACTGAGTCAAGACAAATATTAATCACAAATGATTGTGTTGAAATCACAAAACTTTGACTTTGTCTAAAGGAAATATTATTTGAAAATGTGCAATGTCTTAATTAGTTTGAACTTGGACTGCAAATATGATGGATAGTAACAGAGATAATATTAGTTCTGAGTGCATCATGTACAACATTATGATGTTACAAATTCCTTGATATGATGTCAATCATCTACAATGATACCATACTGTCTTAAGTGACATTCATTTGGCATTGCATCTCTACACACACACACACACACACACACACACACACACAGATACACTGAATAACTACAGTTGTGTTGTACGGATGCATGCATGCTTGCATGTGTGTGAGTGTATGTAGTTTAACTGCACAATCACGAGTTAAAATTATGCAATAAAAATGGTAAAGGTAAAAGAAAATTTCTGCGATCTTTCAGAAGATTAACTTTTTCAAATAAAACTAAATATATATGCCTCTAAGATAAAATATTATGATGATTTAAAAATTGTTAAAAATGCACAACAATTTAGTACGGAGTGCAGTCGCTGTCAGCATGATAAAGCCCCAACTCACTATATTATGATATTTTCTCATGGCACTAGTAACAACTATCCACATCTCATCGGCAGAAGTAAAGAACTAAATGAATCCATTCCTTTTGCTAATGAAACTACCAACACAATAAAACTGATCCAAAAAACAGGTCATATGTTTCATGATTATACAAAATCAAACCTCTGACAAGCCATTCCAAAAGTATGAAGAAACTGTAATTTCAAAAATAACATTTAATTTTTTGACATGTTCCATTCAACCTCCGATCAAACTTGTCCACTGTAAATGCACTATCTTAACTGTCTCCATCATTCCTCATCAATGAAAACAAAAAGTACAAAATGATGAAAAACATACATACATAGAGTGCTCAGTATCACCAATTTTCCAAACTATTATTATATCCATTTGAAACTTTCTTTTGAAAATCACATTTCTCCTTGTCTATTGTAAAACTAGTTGTTTCTCCTGTATACAGTTTCTTTCTGACATCATGTTTATAAGGAAAACATAATTGCCTCAATAAAAAAAATCCCAATGTATTAATCTGTTTAAGATGAAAGATGACTGGCATATTACAATGTTGATTGTCTTGTAAAGAGCACTATTTCTACTGGCCTATTTCAGTACATAACTGTCAATTTCTCAGGTAAATACCATCCTTGTGATTACAGGTAAATTTCCTGGTCTCTGCCTCAGTTCCAATTCAACAACGGAATTCAGTCGACTGATGGAGCTAACCTGTGCCATAACTGGCTGTTTACAAAGATGGCTGAATTTGCTGCTGATTCAACTGTCCCCATTCCATAACTACACCTTGAACTTACAATCAACGGAGTGAACAGGTATTAGTACAATGTAACAAGGCAGATCACACCTGAGTTACAGATCCTATTATGTATGTGATATGTGGCAGCTATCATTGCCAGATCTACTTTCCTTGTTTATGTCATGTTAATTATCACTGATTGATATTTGTCTTGGGAAATCCATCCTTGTATCAGCAAACATGATCTTGTTACCATCTAATGAACAAATCTGAAGATACTGCATGGTTGTAATGGGGGGGGGGGGGGGGGGGTTTGTTAAAAAAGGAGATCTAAATAGATCAATTAAGGAACTCTTCATTTAACACTAATTAGACAAAATTTAGGTGCAGTTTGTAAATTGTCAGCTCTGATTAGACTTGATTAGCATTTAACATTAGGTCTTGCTGTGAAAGAAAAAGTGTTGAATGGAGATTAAATAATAGTTGTGTAAAATGATCAAGGCATATATAGTGACTTTTCTTTGCATGACTGTGTAGTGCAATTTAATAAGATCAAGACATAGTGACTTTTCTTTGCATGGCTGTGTAGTGCAATTTAATACCATCAAGGCATAGTGACTTTTCTTTGCATGACTGTGTAGTGCAATTTAATACGATCGAGGCACCATCAAGGCATAGTGACTTTTCTTTGCATGACTGTGTAGTGCAACTTTATACAATCAAGGCATAGTGGCTTTTCTTTGCATGACTGTGTAGTGCAATTTAATATGATCAAGGCATAATGACTTTTCTTTGCATGACGGTGTAGTGCAATTTAATACGATCGAGGCTTAGTGACTTTTCTTTGCATGATTGTGTAGTGCAATACGATCAAGGCTTAGTGACTTTTCTTTGCATGATTGTGTAGTGCAATTTAATAAAATCAAGGCATAGTGACTTTCTTTGCATGACTGTGTAGTGTAATTTAATACGATCAAGGCACCATCAAGGCAATGTGACTTTTCTTTGCATGACTGTGTAGTGCAATTTAATACCATTAACACATAGTGACTTTTCTTTGCATGACTGTGTAGTGCAATTTAATACCACCAAGGCATAGTGACTTTTCTTTGCATGACTGTGTAGTGCAATTTAATAAAATCAAGGGATAGTGACTTCTTTGCATGACTGTGTAGTGCAATTTAATACGATCAAGGCTTAGTGACTTTTCTTTGCATGATTGTGTAGTGCAATTTAATAAAATCAAGGCAATGTGACTTTTCTTTGCATGACTGTGTATTGCAATTTAATATGATCGAGGCACCATCAAGGCAATGTGACTTTTCTTTGCATGGCTGTGTAGTGCAATTTAATACCACCAAGGCATAGTGACTTTTCTTTGCATGACTGTGTAGTGCAATTTAATACCATTAACACATAGTGACTTTTCTTTGCATGACTGTATAGTGCAATTTAATACCACCAAGGCATAGTGACTTTTCTTTGCATGGCTGTGTAGTGCAATTTAATACCACCAAGGCATAGTGACTTTTCTTTGCATGACTGTGTAGTGCAATTTAATAAAATCAAGGGATAGTGACTTTTCTTTGCATGACTGTGTAGAGCAATTTAATATGATCGAGGCATAGTTGACTTTTCTTTGCATGACTGTTTAGTGCAATTTAATAAAATCAAGGCATATTTACTTTTCTTTACATGACTGTGTAGTACACTTTAATATTTATACCTCACATTTTATGAGTACTGCCACTAATATCTATAAAAACACAGATCTCTCTGAAGTTAGATTTTGATTTCGTTACCTCCATTTTTTTTAAATCCTGGATTCTTTGTTTTCATTAGATTTGACATTCCAAGTCTTTGCAAAAATATTGCTACTAATTTTCATTTCAATTTTTTAATTAGTACTTTGA